>DWAN01002198.1:0-15685 GCA_018230445.1 Heliconius hewitsoni
AATGTTTGAAATTTGTATATATATATATATATATATATATATAACTTTGAGATGGTTGAATCTCAAAGTTAGAATAGAGTAAATGGGAGCATTATTTAGCAGCTTCACGTTTTTTTATGTATATCAGTAGTCTATTCTTTTTATATCTTCTAGGTAGTCTATTTTGTAATGCAGACTAGAAATTTAGGCGGAACTTAACGCTGCAAGTTTTCTACTATAACGTAGAAATGAATTCTCATTTTAATTGAAATATTTTATAATAATTCAAATTACTACTCAAAACAGTTCGCACAAAGTCTTTAGGGCCTACTATAATTTTCTATTCAAACGCTTCTTCGTGAACCATTGCATTATAAATTACTGCACATAACGATTATTATCTCTTAAGTATATTAAGATATGATCTAATATAAAGTAAAGTAAAGTAAAAATATAATATAGTGGTAGTTTGGTAGCGCAGTGGGACGGTGTCTAAACTTAAGTTAACTTAACACGATAATTGGGGACTCGTTCGCTCCCAATATGTAAATAATTTTATATTTCCCCGCTCTAATAGATACAGAGCAGCGTTGAGTTGCGCGATGCAAGACGCAATGTCTCAAAATTCTTCAGGGAGTGGGGAACTGAGTATCTTAACACAAGTACCCTGTTACGCGACAAAAAAACGTTATTTTTTTATCAAATACATCAAAATGTCCAGCTCATATTGAATACAGTCTACCTGTCCACATCAATAATAGTTTTTTTCCCTTCTTTCCTACATTGTCTGTCTCATTTGATTGATGACTTTAGAATACTTCACGGTTTAAGCTCCTTTGGGAATACTTTATCTTTACAACTTACGACTAGAGAATCATCAAGTAACCTTAACGTTTAATAGAATTTTTATGCTTCTCTATTTGTAACTCTGATAGATATTATATTTTACAGTCAAATTATATGAAGATATGCCATGTTTTGAATTATTATTGTCAGGGTAATTCATTATTATTTCAAGTTTTTTATAGCCTCTGCGTGCTTTGACATTCTACCAGAGCTAGGAAATGGATATAATTAATTTCTCCGAGTGGGAATCAACCCACAACCGTCGCGTACGTTGAGCCACAACGGTCTCTGCTTCTTGTTCGAGCTTTGCAAATTATAAAATGTACACTACAAAGTATATTACAATAAAGCGTATAATAATGTATGTATAATCAATGGTACATGGCGCAGACGCCGCTGTAGGCGACAGGTACTAAAAACACTATAAATTCAAACTGCTCTTTGTAACATCCGATTATAATTCAGTAATTGCAGACGAACCAGAAAGTAAAAACGATCTGAATCGATTTCTAAGATCACAAATGCACATAAAAATACTAATTAAAAAGGCGGACAACGGAAAATACGGCGGCAGTAGCGTCGAAAAACAAAGAAAGAAATCGTACCATCCAGCCAATCTCGATAAAATTGTATATAAGAGGATTAAAAGATTTATTGTATAAACCTTTTGAAAGGATATACATTTTTTTTTTTGGGAAAAATCTTTATTTTGTCAGTTTGCTTCTTCGTCAGTGGACATGCCGTCGCATAAATTAGCTGAATTGTTTAAACATATACGTTTATTTACCTCCTTCATGTTAATGTTCACTTGCTTTAAATTTGTTGTTACTTTTTTTGGTGTCTTCATTGTTTTTTTTCTTGAACGCTAATGGATTCGTGTTAAATTGCTCTAATAATGTTTACTTTAAGCGCAGTTTTAACGTTGGCAAATAAAAATATTGATTCACCTAGAAAAAATAATATTCTATCGTATTTTGAATACGATAGAATATATTACGGGCTATTTATTTACTTAATTACATAAAAATATATATTTTTAAAGCAGAATTCTTAGAGAGAACATTAAAAACTCAGTTTTTAACTTTCCATCTTATTTCCTCGATACGAGTTGACTGGTGGAACTAAACGCTGCACTTTGGAAATAATTTTAATATAATCATTCTGAGTAAGGACCGAGCCAAGAACCATCGCGTTTATAGTCAAAAATAAATCTAATACTTATCGTGCAGAAATCGCGTGTTCGTAGACAAATTCTAGTCTGGAAAGAAAGTTTGTTTGTAACCTTAGCTTTACCTTCAATTCTCATTTTGGGCAGCATGCGCCCGGTCACGATTTCTGATAAGTTGATGTTAGCTCGTGATCGTTTGTGATCTGTATTACCATGAGTTATCTTAGAGAAACGTTGTTTAAAGCGTCCAATATCATAATAACGTGATTTCCTAATATATTGAGAAAAAATATTTTTTAATTTCATAATAGTATCAATATTCATTCAATATACCAGCTACATATCTTAGTTTTGTATCATAGCTTTTTTTAGATTTTATGTAATAAAGGCATGTTTTATGCCATTGCCGTAACAATTTAGAACAATTTAGAATGCCGTAACTTTTAATTTTCTATGGTCACTCAGTAAGGTATATATGTACATATATAGATGATATATATGTACCTATATAATATAAATAAATATAAACAAAATTAAATAAGTCAACTTATAAGAATAATCATTTAAAACGTATAAAAAATATAAATGGAAAAGGCTCCCATTCTGCTTAGTTATTTTTTTCTAAATATTATTTTAGATACAGACGGTTATAACCGTTTGTACAAAGTTTAAGATCAAACGGACGCTACAATTAACGTGTCTGCTTCAGAAATTGCCCGCTCTTACTTAATGTGCTAGAAGATTGTCTAAGTTTAAATATACTCCTGGATATGTTGTTTAAAAATGCTTTTTCTATTCTTAGCGAGATGTAGTGTTAAGACACCCTGATCTTTCCTTATTCTTTGAGACAGCGTGCTGAGAAGCGGAAACCAACGCAGCGCTGTATCTTGCCAAATAAGATTAAATAGATTTTTATATTGTTTACAGAACACAAAGAAATTAAACCCATACCACCCACCCATCCTGTATACAATAGCTATTAATACCTTATAGTGAATACAAATTTATTTATTAATAATGTTTTTTTTCTTCTTTTTACAGGTAAAATCCTATATACAACTAATGTATTTGGATGCAGTACCACGTCAGTATCAGTAAGTGTAAAACGAAAAATATTATTATAATAAACAAGTCCGATATTTCATACATCGTTAGCAATTAAATATTTATTAAAAAAATGTTTATTGTTTTCATCATTATCTTATAATTATAAATTATTCAGTTCAATTAGCAGATTGTTAAACTTAACAAACTCCTAGAAGGAAATAATTATTTTAATTTTCCTACTTTAATAAGACAATCTGCGGCGTTAAGCTAAGCCATTCAAAACCCAATATCAAAATCTGGCTAAAAATGGACAACTCAGTGTCTTGGCACATTACCGAAAAGACTGTGTTTCAATATAAACAAGTAATATAAAAAAATCTAAAATCTTCGATAAGAATTTCTTATTCTTTCATTAAATATTTTTTCTTTCTTTTGGCTGACAATTTATTTGTCTGTCTGGCTTCGATTGGCACAACCGCTGACCTGATCTTAACTAACGACAGTGGATTTCTTGCAAAAATAGATGTAAATACGTTATCGCGTTCAATTTTAATTTTGATAAAATAATAATAATATTTATTATTATTTTGATATTTTTTTAAAATTTTGTATTACTAAATAAAATAATGGAAAACTATATTAACATTAGCATACGCACAAACCTAAACATAAACCAAATTGTAGATAATAACATATTAATTACATCTAAGTAAAGAAAGATGAAAAATAATTAATTAAATATTTATTTTTACAACACCTACAACATACTTTTCAAAATCCCTAAATTAAAAAATAAATAAACGTTAATTAACATTTCTGAGTGGGCCTATAAGTGAGAGAACAACGGTTAATGAGGATGTGACTGCTTAAGTGGTACAAATTAATATGTCACTTAAAAATTGAGTAGGAAGCTAGTTTTAATGCTAAATCTAGATTAGAAGTATTTATTACATAGAATAATGATGAGGTTACCTTTCCTAATTAACTAATTTTATTCTTGGATTTGTATTAGTCATACAAACGTAATGAGTATCGGCAGTGTCTTTCATTTATGTGACAGCAACGGCGTTGAGTTCCGCCACTCAATTATGGAAGGGGAATCTTAATGGAAACGGGGTGTCTTAATATAAGGTTCCCAGGTTTTTATTTACAAAAAAGAGGAGAACGAAGTGCCTAAACAACAGGTTTCCCTTGATTATTAGATTAGATTTTATTATTAGATACATATTGACAAATGTGTAACTTGCGTTATAATTTCATAACGTATATGGCCTAGCAAATATTTTATAATAATTTTGTAGTAGATACGAAATTTATAATGGATATGCTAATTTTGACGTCAATGTGTTAAAGTTCACGCGTTGTCACTTTTTAGGTGATTTAACTGTCGAGTATTAAATTTGAATGTAATAATAACGTTTTGATTGGATATTTGTTTTTAAGATTCACTTATCTATCACATGTAAAAGGGAGGCCAGCGAGTGATGAAACACTCTGTTTCCCATTTTCCTCGAAATATTCGAGACATTAAGTGCTGAGTGGCCGAATTCAATGCTGCTAAGTCTAAAAACAATTTCCCCAAGTGGGAAACGAAGTCACAATCAAATGCTGTACTAATGAGCATCGAGGGCCTCATCTAGGTATACTTTTAAAACAATCGTGTTAACGAAAATCTTCTTTAAACATCACATAATACAAGAATACTAAAATAAAAGTAACAATTGTAAGAAGCAAAGAAATAGACTGTCACGGGCAGACTCGAGCCAATTTAGTTTGGTAACTTTCTTAGTTTCTGTTTTATTTAACTTCGCCCACTTTGGTGATCATATGAAATTCTTATTTGATTTCAAATGAAGATTCATATGTTATAAATTAATTTCTTTTAAATTTCTTCAAAAGTTCTTCAGTATTGAGTATTATAAGTTACTCTGTGCTAATATTCGGACGCATATGGGTTCATATTGGAGAGAAAGAAAAACGTATTATATACTCTTTTTCTCCTAATAATATTTTTCTAGTAGAATCGAATCTCTAATAATCGTGTCGAGTGATACCAATTTCGTCACAAATTTAATATAAATTAAGTAAATTTATATTATAACTGTTATGTTAACTAATACACATCATTATCATCAGCAAAAAAAATCTATTCCTCTCTATTGAAAACAGCTTTTTTATTGTTTTTTTTACTAAGCCTTATAATAACTCCACTACGCCACCGATAAATAACTATACATTATTTGAAATTAAACAATCCTTTGTCACATGAAAACAAGTCAAAAATAATAATAACCAAATGATATTGCTAAAATATTAACTTTTTCAACTGTCATCCATCACAATGTAAAAGGCAACGACAGTAGTCGAGGGAATAAAATGGGACAGCCTTTGTTACTACACAAAAGTCTCTATCACCTATTGAATATCTGAATTTTCTGAATTGGTCTTGACAAATTGAAACAAACTGTAAAGTTGAAGAGTTTAGAACTCGATAACTGCCTCCAAAACGGTGCAAAGATCCATTAATTTACTTGAATTAAATCAGTCGAACATTTTAGCTTTGGGATTTGGATGCTACTTTGGAATAATGGAACTGGAGTCGTTAAACTTTTACTTTACTGTAATAAGTCTGGGCGATACTAATCGTGGAGTTTGGGTGTAACTTAATTTTTATTTTTGTATTCAATTGTGTTTAGTAGCTTATAAATATATTGTTTTTTGTGCTTTGTAAGTGCTGTGCTTATGTTTTGTTTATATTCTTTTTCTAAAATGTTTTCTTATTTTATAAGACAGACTGAAAAAAAATCTTTCGTCCTCCATTCGATGTCTCATTTAAACACATTTTAAATTAGTGGAATATATCGTCTTACTGTCTTTTTACTAACTTCACTACTAACTGTTTTTTATTATTATTTTATTGAAATTCTTACAATATGATGTTAATTATATTATAAATAGGTATAAAATAATACAAGGCGAACAGGTCAATTTTTTCACTTTAAAATGATGCTGTATAATGAACCAGCGGGAAGTAAGTTAGCATTAAGTATTCACATTTCCCGAGCTGTCTCTGTCGAGGCAGTTAAAATTTCACTTGGCTAAGCAAAATTTTCTGTCCGCTGCAAAAATCTTCCCCTTTTAGGTAGAGGGAGTGAACGAATTCTTGCATAAAATTTACATCGGGCGGTCCATACAAATTACCATTTCGTTTCTTACTCTGATTAAATGTTGTAGAAAAAATATTGCTCTCTAAATGGAACAGAAAATTCTCGGTTTTCGACTCATTAAAATTGATGTTTTGTTTTTTCTTTGGTTTTTATGGCCCCCCGCCTACGATTTCCTTAGTTTACCATTTGATTTTTTTACTCACGCTTTGATATTGATTAATATGTTTCACTAAAAGATTAATGTTGCACTTACAAGTCGATACTAAACGATTCATACCGATATAAATGATTCTGTAGAGAAATTCGCTAATGTTCTACAAAAAGTCCAAAACTTGGCAATGTCCGTTAGGGTTTCATCCAAAAAAGGTGTGTGTTACAACATCTTTCTCGCACAAGGGTGAGAAAACATTGAAAGCAGGCTATACGATATTTGGCAGACATCTACAAGCTAATGATCCTCTTGATTGCGGTAAAGTGTCGCTATAAAACGTCTAGATGTTGCCAACTTGAAAAAAACAGTTACTCCAAAGTGACTATTTTCCTGGCAGCTAACCGATATTATGAGACAATTGCCTCTAGTGGCTCGAGATGCTTTGTCCCCTTGTACTTGTACAAACTGACTTCTATCGCGTTAATTGTTTGAAATGGAAAAAGTTAACTGAACCGAGTTTTTTAGTGAAATAGTGAAAATTATTTACAAATGCTTATTATTATTAAACGAAATTGATATCTCCAATACCTTATTTCTATAACCAGAATCTTATCAAAATCCAAAAGTCTAGACTTTTAAGAAGTTCAATTTACTATATTTATGTAATATTGAATTTAATAATTTCAAGAAATCCAGAATCGTGAGCGACATACAATAATAGTCTTTTAGCCGTCAGCCATTCGTGAAGCAGTCATCTGCTATTGTCAGACAATTTATTTGATATACCCTCTTTGCTCACGGCAGATGAAATCAATTTTGAATTTATAATTTAATTTACAAGCTTGGCTCTGAAAATGTTTAATTAGACAAAACAAAAGACGTATCGGGTTGTTTGTTAATATTAATATTGAGGGTAGTGCTCCTGAGATACGATTGAATGGTCCGCTGTAATTATAAAGTTGTTAGTTGAATGTTTTTGTTAAACTATAATTTATAATGTTTTCTGGTGTTTTCATTATTTATAATAGTAGTTACGGAGTTTATAAATTTGTTTACCAGATCTGGTACGACTAAAGAGATATTTTTAAGCGTCACTCCTTATTCCCCGCACATAGCCGAGTAGGCAGAGGGAACCTGGGAGTTAAGAGACTTCCGTTCCTCACTTTCCGCCGACTTAACCTAATATCTAAAACACGCGGTTAAATATAATAATATATGTACAACTTAGTGACCACATGATTATTTGCTTCAAAAATTCAAACGCTTATCACAAATGTCAGACGATATCACGCCTGAAAAGTAAAGAAAGTATTCTTCCTTGATCAAACACAATCTTTTTAAAATTCCCAACTCTTGGAAAATTTTCTGAAAGTTTGAAATATTAATTTTTAATAATGTTTCAAGACCGCGAAACCATTGCGCTGCCGACACCGCAGTAATTTTTGGACCGACTTTATTAAAAGTTGATACCGAGGCAACGGTTACTTGAGTAAAGCTGTTCATATTTTGTTTTTTTTTAATAAAGCTAATTTTGTTAATAAACAGAATGAATTTTGTTCCGAAATTTTAAAACAGTGATAATACACTCCGTTCTCTTAAATCATATGCTGGGTGACGAAATCAGACGTCGAGTTTAAATACCTTGTTTGATTTATAAATAACACGAAATAAATGATCGATATATGTAAAAATGTCACTTATACGACAAATTGACTCAAAAATAATATTTTTTTGGGAAACTTCCTTAACTTCACCGCCATACATAAATATTTCTACAATGTACCCTACTTTTGTTAGGTACCTACCATAATACTTTTGCGTTGGCCGCATCAACGTTTCAATGTTCTGAGGGTTCATTAATCACAATAAATTGGCAGGAGGGGACTTGGACAGATATCCCACTCCACAACCGTTCTTCTTTTTGCATCGTGACGGTGACGGTGCAAATATTTTCACGCGATAATTTGATAATAGGGAGAGTAACTTTCTAAATTGTTTTAATATTTTGATTGATCTAAGTTTTTTTTTGGTTCCATGGGACTTCCTGTTTAAATGATATACGAAATAATACTTAAAATTCTTCTTTCTAAATATAAATTAGTACTCGATTAGGTAATTAATTGTAATGCAAGAATTAATACCGTTTCCGCTTTCTATCTTAATTCGAGACGCTACGTATTTATAGATTGAACTTAGCGATGCACTTTGTTACCAGAGCAAGAGAATGAAAATAACTCAATCCCATAAACTAAAATCGAATCCACATCTATCGCTTTTGTAATCACACGCTGATGATGCGCCTCGAATCATTAAATTGATTGTAAAATGTAAAACCATGGTTAGTCTTCCAAACACCAATCATCTATCTAATATTTAAATTTGGTATACCAAGTAATCCTTCAGTTGTTACAATATTTAAATCAAATTAAACTGTAGTACTCACGTAAATTGAGCATAAACTTAAAACAGAAAGGCCGAAAATTAACAAAGCCTAAGTAAATGGGTGCAGAATTAATTATTTATGTGAAATCACGCCCTCTTACTGTGTCGGTCTTGTCTCGTCTCCGGCCAAAGTAGATGAATGTCCGCTTAATATAAATGTTTAATGTTAATAGTTAATGATTTTTGTTTGAGAGAATTCAAAATGGCAATGACTTAAATTAAATTTTTTTTTAGTTTCACGAGTTATGCCTTATTTAGCAGGGTAGGCACAGGGAACCTAATGTAGTGTAGTGTAAGATACTCCGTTCCCCACTTTCTGCTAAAATTGGAGTCATGTTGAAAAGCGAAAATAACGCCGCGCTCATATTTTCACTTAAGACTCTATCATATGTACATACGAGATATCGATACTTAATACCACTCGAGGCGCAGGAGCACAAGCGTCTGACTGCTAATGCGACAGGTTGTGAGTTCCACTCCCGCTCAAGTACATGAAATATTTAAAATTTTCATTTCTCCGCCCTGGGCAAGGCAAAGAGCGGCGTTGAGTTCGCCACTCTATACACAATGCCTCCAGAATTGGGCGGAAAGGGGAGACCGGAGTGTGTTAAAAAAAATAGAAGTACTAGGTAGGGTCTACAAGCGGGCTAGAGCGTGCTACAAGCGGGTTAGAGCGTGAAGCTGGAAAAAGAACATTAAAAAAAAATTGTGACATATCCCCCCAATAGTTTTAAACTAATCACTTTATAAACGTTAAACTTTATATTATTTCAGTTTTAACATGTAAATTCGTTCACATTCAGACCAACTGAGAAAGGTCGCCTCAGTGACATATAGGGCAAAGGGACGCAACCTTTTGCCAAATATAATGTTAGCTTTAAGTAACTAAATTAAGTAATGCTTAGTTGTGATTTTTATTCAATAATCTGTTATAGAATTTTGTTACTAATGTCTTTTATTTATGTTATTTGATAAATAATAGAGGTCGTTGTGGCGCAGGGGCACAAAGGTGTGACTATTAAAGCGAGGGCTGTGGGTTTAATTCCCAATCAACGGAATGTTCATATTTTCATTTCAAAACGTTGAGTTCTCGAAAGTTCGGCGGAAAGTGAGGAACACAGTGTCTTAACACTAAGTTTGCTTTGCCTACTCTGGCACACGCGGAACACATCGTGAGGCTGCTATTGTTTCAAATTGAAAAAATATTTTTGGATTGGCATAAACCATTCACTGAGGAAGGCTACCGGTTACTATAACACATTAATATGTCGATACAATCCACTGTATATATTTAAAATTATTAAATTCTACACATTAGTATATAAATATAAACAGAAGTTAATAGCATAACATATACATATAAATTATATGTATATGTATTTGGCTTCCTTTGATTTTTTTCTATAATTAAAGAAAATTATAATTTGTTACTACTGGAATTGAAAGGGTGACCTTCGAACAAATGGTCGTACCACCGAGTTTGACAGCAAAAATAATATATTTTACAAACTTTGTGACAAGAAGTTATTAAATAACTGTCCAACATTGAACTATAATTAAATATAATTATAGCGACACAGCGTGTCACTGTGAACGCGACGGTGGTGGGTTTGATTCCCACAAGAGGATATAACATATTAACATTTTCATTTCGTTGCTCTGTTAACAAGGCGAAGCACGGCGTTGAGTTCCGCCACTCAACATTCAGTGCCTCCAGACTTCAGGGGAAATTGGAGAACGTGAGTCTTAAGGTAAACGGAGTGTCTTAACACAAGGTCCATCCGCCTAACATGTGCAGGACACAGCGTGATTCTTAAATAAATACGACCTGCGCATAATAGGGAAGGTACCGTGTCAAAACAGTGTTGTCATTTTAAAATCAATTCACCAGTGAGAATCGAACCTACAACCATCGTGCGTAAAGCCACATATAGCAACGACGATATTTACCAAATTTAATGTTAATAAACCTTAATATGAATAACACTTTAAATATTATAAAATTATTGAACCCAACAGTTAACGGTTATACTCTTTTAATTACTAGTAAAGTTATGTACTCGTTTCTTAATTGATATCAAATGGTTTTTGTCACTAAAATTTTACCCAAATAACAGAAAAAAAGCAGAATCACGCATTATCCCGTATAGCAGTGTAGATAAAGAAAATCTGGTGTCATCACATCGCTTGTTGAGTGGCGGAACTCAACGCCGGGTATTGTTAGTTGATGTTTTGTTTTATATCGTTACAAACGCAACGCCTCGGGACTTCATCAGAAAGTTGGGTACGGAAATGTCTTATGAGAACGGAGTGTCTCAACACTAGATTGCCAAGCCCAATTCCCTCTGCTTAACCTGCTGTTTGCGGGATACAGCGTGAAGCTAAAAATCCGTACAAATATATGGTCAGGCCAACGGGAATAACTAAACATTACAAAAATATAGAGGATATATGTACCTAGAGGTATAGATAAGCAGTAGAGTTGAACCCGTGCCCTTTTAACTGTCTTAATTTACCCAAGCAACTATAACAACGTTCTACAACATTTTAACTGTAAATTTGATTAATTATTCTACTATAATATATTCTATTCAAGGTTTACTCGCTTCATTATGCATGCCCTAAGATTTCGATAGTCGTGTTAGCGCCACCTGGCCTATTAAGAACTGGTTTCTGTGGATTTTTATCGATTTTCGTGATTTTTTAATGATTTTTGATGTTTTGACACCGACTGTGACCTGATTGGGAAGTGTGTTAGTTCGTACGACGGTTGTACATTCATATTCAATTAGTTTTATTTACGTTGATAAAAATAATACAGAAAAAAGAATTTTCTTCCGGTATTCCTTTAATATATTTTTTTTTAAATTTGTGGATTCGTTTCTCATTTGGGATATTGATTTATTTTCGCTATCTGGCTCTTGTGACAAGAAAATCGGGAATTGTCTATTCCTTAACACTTCTTTCCCTCTGTCTTCTCTGCTATATGCGGGATAGTGCGTGAAGCCACATTGTTTTTTTAAAGTTAATTCTAATAATGATTCTCGCATTAACGATCAAACATCGGCCTTAACACACAAATACTAATATAATACATTCAGTTTAGCCTCGAGCGTTACGAAATTCGCATGAACGAGTTACGTACAAGAACAACTATAGTTCGCTCGACGAGTCGTGGCCACTGAAGTTAGCTGTAGATGGATATGGATTTGATTTTAGGTTTTCTTCTTACTTTTGATTATTTATCTTCCGAGTTAACAATGCGCAAAGGTTAAGAAAACTTAATTTTAGAGCGGCCACGACTCGTTGACAGTACTGTAAGCGGTCCACGGTCGGTCATACAAATTCTTGACCTTAGTGTTTTTTTCTAAGATAACATTGTTTTAGGCTTAGGTATGTGTAGAGATAAATTTTATTAGTTAATAAAAAATATTTTTTTTTTTTATGTTTTAGGTAAATTGAGTATTTTTTGCCCAATTTTATTTAGCATTATTAAATATAATTTAACTTAGACATAAGTCACAATATTTTCTACATTCTTTATTAAAAGAAGCCTTAACTTGTAGAACTGGGAAATTTAAAACAGCGTTTCATAAAATTCCCTCAAATTATTCTATAATTGAACCAACAACCACCTCAGTCCGATAGACAACTGAGCTATAACAGTGTTATTAATATTAATTATTTGAATAGATTATATATTTTTATATTTCATTCTCGTGGAGGTTATTCAGTAGCCATAATTGTGGTATGATTGATCTTAATTGTTCTCAAATTATATGCTGAAGCTATCAAAACGCGAATAAAATTTTTAAAAGATATCTTGTGTTACGTATATTAGTACCTAGTCCTTTATTTTACTTTCACGCTGCATCCTGCATATAGAAGGGTAGGTGGAGGGAACCTTGGAAACTAGTGTTAAAACACTCCGTTATTAAGCCACTTCTGTTCCCCACTGTACGCCTATTTCTGGAGGAATTGCGTATTAAATGGAGGAAACTAACGTCGCGCTTTGGACCGTTACCGGAGTTAGGAAATGAGAATATTAAATATATCATTTCCTTGAGTGGGAATCGAACCAACAACCTGTCACGCTTACAGTCGTACGCTTGTATTCCTACGCCACGACCATATGATGCCTATCATATGGTAGGTCACATATCCTGCTTATGATGGATAGGTCACCCACTTCCAACTCAATTTTCGAGACATTACATGTTGAGCGGTGGAACTTACCGCCGCGGTAGGACTAGATTGTAGAAATAACTACAACTTACATTAATGTATACTACCAAGTGGTCTCCACTGGGCCAAGACGGCCTCCTCGAGATATAATTCAAAAGACATTGGTACACTCCCATGCCTATGGTTTATATTACAACATAGAAGCCTTGAAATTTAAATATCAGTTCTAATATTCCTTTCTATTCGGAAATAATAATTATTTAAGATCAGCATAGATGCAACCGTCGTGGCGCAGTGGAACAGGTTCTGACTGTAAATATGACGGTTTTGGGTTCAATCTCCAATTTGGAAATATAATTATTTTCATTCCACTGTTCCTCTTTTCAGTTTCAGCACGTAGTGCCTCAAATTATGGCGAAAAGTGGATTATGGG
Source organism: Heliconius hewitsoni (assembly GCA_018230445.1). Lineage (NCBI taxonomy): Eukaryota > Metazoa > Arthropoda > Insecta > Lepidoptera > Nymphalidae > Heliconius > Heliconius hewitsoni. The sequence goes on from DWAN01002198.1 coordinate 13,419, forward strand.
CTCTCCTTGCTAACTCTATTATGTGTAAGTCAAACAGTGTGAAGCTATAAATAAATCAACTGTAATATGTTGAAAATAAAACTGACGAAGGGTAAGTCGCAGCACCTAGGACTTGGTTCCATTATCAGAAAAAAATCCTCCTTCTGGTAACGAGGTAGAGCGTGGTGTTGAGTTCCGCTTAGAGTGCTTATCGGAAGTGTATTAATGGGGAACGAAGTGGTTCCCTTTCTCTTTCTTGCTATGTGCGCGGGACACAATATGAACCTAAAAAAAACAAAAAAAATGAACCACAATTACAATTTCAACATTTCAGTCATCAAACCTTCCATTTGATGAACAGATAAGCATCTACCTGCGTGTTACCTTAATTTCAGCTATAATGCTACAAAATAAAAACGTTACAACCACCTGTATTATATTACAGAAACACAATATATTTTAACATGGCAGCGTTATAATTTTGAACAATAGGCAATTATCCTGTCAGCTATTTAGATTGAGATGTGAGTTATTGAATGCGTTTTGTTTTGTCGTTATATTTGTTAAAAATATTCGTTTTTTTTTAGGGTTTTTGGATTTTACTTGTAGGTAGTGACAAATCACTATGTTTTTCATTTTAATTATAATTAATATTAAAGCAAAATTTTGTATGTCTGTGTATACTTATTAAAAAGGTGGTGTTTGTTTGATACTAATTCGAATTTAAACAAAAATGTATGTCGATGTAGCTCATTGTACCTGCAATCGTAGTAACATCGGGCACTATCTGTCGTACGAAACTGTAAGTTATATACTCTTGGCTAAGTAGACGAAGCCGCAGGTTACAACTAGTATAGTTAGCGTTGGCTACAGATTCTTTTATGGAAAATATTTAAATGTGAATTGTGAAATTGTATCAAAAATTCTACTTTCCATCCCGATTTAAAAGAGTTAAAAAGTATTTAAGAAAAATTATGTCATGATTTTTTTGCCAAAATAAAAATAAAAACCGAGTCATCTCACTTTTTGTTCACAATTTTCAATGTATATTAGTATTGGGACTACTTAAATATGGAATAACAATGAACTAACGAGGTCGTCGTGGTGCAATGGCACAGCGAGTGACAGTAAACGCGACGGTTGTGAGTTCGATTTCAATTCGGGGTAATAAATTACTTTTATTTTCTCGCTAATGTAAAAACACAAAGCTCGGCGTCGAGTTGCGTACCTCAACACATATGGAAAATTGAGAGGGGAAGTATGTAACGTGAGAGCGCCTTAACCCTGCTATCTGCGGGATACAGCGTGAATCAATGGCTATGTTTAGTATCTACGGAACCAACAATATGAAATTTTGACTAGCACTTTATTGAAAAAGACCACGTAAACACCTACACTGTGATGTTTGTATCGTTGTATTGTAGTGCCCTAAATTTTTATGGCTTGTTTTCAAATAAATCTTAAAGTAAATTAAAAGTCTTTTGAATCAAATTATATGCCTTTTATTTTTTCAAGATTTTTTTTGCTTTGGTAGACAGGCATAGCGCGGCGTTGAGTTCCGCCATTATACACGCAATGCCTCAAAAATTTGGCAGAAAGTAGGGAACGGTAGCATCCCAGGTTACTTCCGTCTGGCTACCCAAAACTATTCCTATTGCTCGTAGATACAATGTTTAAAATTCCTCGCTCCGGATAAATCCGGATCCGGAATCCGCCCTAAAATCCGGATAGTGGGCAACGGAGTGTCTTAACACTGAGTTCCTTCTATATACCCTGCTAAATGCCAGAGCAAGAAAATAAAAATGAAACACTCCCCCCCAGTGGAAATCGAACTCACAACCATCGGATTTACAGCTCCATATACATTTATATATAGGTATTATTTGAAGTAAATATTAAAATTTAGCCTATTAAGGCCAAGATTAAACTTTAGCCTTCATCTGCGACGTTCACTTCTAGTAAATGAACCCACATTACATGGTATTACTATGATAGATCTTCAAAACGTTGCCATGGCAACTGTTAATTATTTACTAACTTTAAGATTTGAATTAAATGAAAGACCAAAAGCTTAGTAAACAATATAAGATTTTTAATAAGCTATTAAGTGCGACCAAGGCGTTGAGTTACGCCACTCATACGCAATGTCTAAAATGTCAATGTTAATATTATTTTAACACTATATACATAGCTTAGTTAATATTTATTTTTGTTTACCATAATAAATGAAGAAATTCGAACTTAAACCTATTGTATAGGTAATTAGATGTTACAATTGCGCCATAGGT
>DWAN01002199.1:0-15684 GCA_018230445.1 Heliconius hewitsoni
ACAATTAGAGAATTGCAATATTGTTTTTTAAAAAGTCATATAATATTGGTCTTTCTGTTTTCCCACAAGAACCACTGTAGCAGAAGTAGCCTATGGCTCACCACAGACTTCGTTGCGTGCCAAATTTCATCGCGGTTGGTTAAAAGTGCTCTAAAACTCATTTTCAGATTTAAAACATAAAGTTTCACACTCACAATATTAACCTAGGCATATTATTTAAAATATTTTTTTATGGCTAGGTTAATTTATTAGTATTTAGCATATCCACTATATAGTTTATAATATAATATGCTTCCGTAATTTTTTATAAACAAAATTATATTTTATAATTTGAAAAATTCATACATAGGTTTAACGAAGAAATAGGCAACCAAAAACCTACTTCACCATAAAGAGGACCTAACTTATATGTTATATATACATACATACTTTACGTTTACATGAAATCCATACATTTTAAGTGTATAATTTATTACATATATACATATATACACCAAAGTTGCTTCAAATGTGTTGGAACTAATGAACGCACCTAAGAAACCTATAATGACTATAATAACCTTTGAAATTCCAAAAGTAATTTAAAATGAACAGGTAGGTTGCAATGATTGCGACCGGAAACCTATCATTACTGAGCACGTTAGTAATTTTTACAGTGGTTTAAATCAATACAGAGTTAATATGAAAATAATCGAGTTCGCTTGTCGCTTATTACAAGGGGAAATGTAATTTGGATGCGCTTAAATGCTAAATTGGAGTAGGTCACTGCAATCACTGAACGGAAATTAATGGAGTATCAAATGAGAAGCAATTTGAATCCTATGATTAAAATAGTTGCGGGTTCGGACTTCGCTATTCCGGAGCTTACAGGGGTTTTAACGTAATTTTAGTCGAAAGCAGTGCGTTAAACAATTGTGGACTGATTTACTTGTACGGTAATATTATTTTATTTATGTTGCAGAATATTTCTTTAGTATTTATAGGTATTTATTAATATATTGGTAAGTTCTTTGATTTTCACGATCATTACACATATTAAATGAAACTAATTTAACCGGATTAATCACGGGTAGACTGAGTCTACCCGTGACCACGGACTACTGCAAAGTGTTCGAAACGTCGGGTTTCCAAAATGTAAAAATCTTAAATATACGCGATTAATCTGGTTAAATTAGTTTCATTTAATATATTGGTATTGCTGTCATACATATTGTTAATAGTTTAAGCGACTGACGTTAAAGCACGTGATTACATTTATTTTTCAGTAGTGTTGCCAGAATAAATAAATGAAAACTGTAAATAATGAAAACAACTGACCAAGTTTGGTCAAAATGTTTTCACAATTTTCAGAGTAGCTTATTTTTAAAATTCTCGTATTGAATTGAGATAAAAATTATATATGACCATCACCTTTTAGGTACCATTTACCCTATGTAATATATACTAGAACAATGAGTTTCTTTTCTTCATTTTATTCATTTCTTCTTTCTTCTATTCAATTATAGATCTCGAGACGTTTTGTTTCACTGTATGTACTAAGCCCGTATTTACTGAATAAGCCACTGCACGAGTGTTTAAGATTTAAACGTAAAATATTGATAAGATATGAAAATTGAGACGCCGCGACGTTTTAATGGTGCGGCTCGGACGTGTCTCGCCTACGCTTAGCACTTCACGCAGTGGTGGGTTCGAAATTTTAAATTTTGTTTGAATGGAATATATTTTGTATGAATGGAATACATATATATATATATATATATATATATATATATATATATATATATATATATATGTACAATTTTTATAATATGCAAAAATTTCATTCTTGGTTTAGGTAGAAAAAAAAACGGCATTGATTATAGAGGATATTTGAAAAATAAAAAACTAAATGGAAATTTGATATAACTACCGAAAGCGATTTTATCAATGATATGTCAAATTTAAGTTAAAATATTAAGTTCTATGCTAAAAAATAAAAACAAATTCAAAATTAAAGCAATACCGTAATCATACAGTTCATTATTTTAATACCTACATTTCAAAATAAGAGAGAAAATGTATTTAAGCTTAAAATAAACACGTTTTTTTCAAGCACACTGGTTTATTTAACATACAAATAAATTCCTTAATTTACATAACGAGTTCATTCTTTTTTGCAGCCTTTGAACCGAAACTAAATTTAAATGCATTCCGCATATGAGATAACATGCAAAATGTAATTTAGATGCTTTTCACACGAATTTTAAATAATAGATTTAAATGGAGGTACCAGGGTCACAAAGTTTGACTGTAACGCGACGATTGTAGGTTCGGTCCCACTCGGGGGAATTAGTTATTATTTATCAATAGTTTCATTTCTTGGTTTTGGCACCAAGGCAAATCCCAGTGTTGAGTCCCAGTCGGCGGAAGTGGGCAACGGAGGAATGGTATCTTACTTCTAGGATCTAAGATAGATCCTAGAACTTGCAATTTTCACTATAATAAACACTTAAAAAATCATTAAAAAATAATAGATAAAATCAAAATCTGATTTCATTTAACCTTCCTTCATAAAATGAAAGACAATTTTGAATAGACCACTTATATACCCTAGGTAGTAGGTACCTATGCAGCGTTGCCCACAGTCGAATGTTTGAACATCCGAATCGTTCGACGCCGAAATGATAAAGCTAACACGAAGTGTGAAATTTGACTCGTTGGTCAAATGAAAAACACCAGTGCGTTTATTAATTTCGCTATTGTACCAATTTGCAACGCTCCCCAGGGCTCGATATTTCACTTTTTAAGACCTTTTTTATTGTTATTAAAGCATTTTTTTTATAAAACCCAGTAGAACTATATAGATAAAGACAAAATAAAGTCAAAAATTAAAAATTCCACATGTATTGTCATTAAAAAAGTAATGATTGTTAATTATTTAGAAGCAACTGTTCAATAATAAAAAAACGAGAAAGTGCCACCTAAGAAGCCAAAACAAAGACCCTGAGCAGTTTGTATTCGGTTTCTTGGAAAGCTCTCGTATGTTTGATTGAGAACTCTTATAAATAAAGCTTGGTGGCGCCTAAACTGGTGGACTCGGCATGAATAAAACAGCAGTAAAATTGTATTGATATCGTTAACTATTAAATCTTATTCCTGTCTCATCTTTTCGTGTATCTTATTTTTTTGTTTTTTTTTATTTTATTATCTAATATAGTGTAAAACCTATTTTTTATAGTTTAGTAAATCTTAATTTTAAATATAAATAAAAAAAAACATTTGAAAATACAAAAAAAACTAGAATTATAAGCAATTAAAAAAAAAAAAATCAATTGAAATTCCATATTAAGGTACCTTACGTTTAAAATTATGTAGATAAGATCCCACAAAGGCCATAACTGGTAACCCAAACCCAATCAGAGGAAGGTACGTACACGGAATAAGAGAAAGTCGTAACACATTCTGGTATCAACGAGTAATTATAAGTTACTTTATGACTTACGCAAACAAATAGTTTCCCATCAACCATAAGCACCAACTAAATAACTAAGAATTTATATTGCCTTCATTGAGTCGAGTGCTTTAAAAATATTATACGTGTCTACGTCGTACATTGAAATTGAGGCTAGTTGTAACGCAGGGCCACGAAGTACGACGCGACAGGTTGTGGATTCGATTCTCACTCCAGGAAATTATATATTTCTTTTATTATTTTTTTCTTCGCACTGGCAACGAGGGGCAAGGGGTTAAGTTTCACCACTCAACATCGCAATTCGGCGTAAAATGGGGAACGGAGTGTCTTAACACTAGGTTCCCTGTGCCTTCCCTGCTGTGTGAGATGTAGCGAGAAATTGTACAATGTTAGGTGTTAAATTAACAATTTGCTTTCGCCGCCTACTCTCGTAGCATATAAGTATAGGTATGCTTGTTCTAGGTGTTAAATGACTTAAAAAGCACTAAATGGACGTTGACAGTTTTTATAGCCATGTTACTTACTCTGTAAGTGGCACGGTCGTTCAATACGTTGTAAAATATTTGAATGAAATTACTTGAAATAGTTCCCATGGGAAATTTTGGTATCATTGTTATGTGATATTATTTTGCAGTGAAAATAAAAAAGAGAATGTATGAACAAACATCGGAGAATTATTAAAAATAGCAATTTCTATACGATAAAATTACAAGATTGGAATCCAAAGAGCATTTTCTATTAAATAATCAATAAAAAAATAAATATCTTGCATCATCTTTAACCTCATTCAATATAATTCAGTGCACAAATCCTCAACATCCTTACAATCACCGATGCTAATCTCCAGAGCTTCAAGTTAGCTGACTTAAGGTCTGGTCTGTATGCTCAGAACAAATATTCAAACACTTAGAACAAACTTTATCGTCTTGCACCTGATGTGCTATAAATTTTACATATAGATATCACTTAGTTATACTTTGATCTGTATGGGGATATTTTAACGTCATCATAAAATATTTGATTGATATTTGTATTCACGATTATAGGATTTAGCAACGACGCTAAGGTCAGTCGTGGCGCAGGGCTAAAAGAAAGACTGTAAGCGACAGGTTGTGGGTTCCAATCCTACTCGAGGAAGTGAAATATTTAATATTGTTATTTCTTCGCTCTGGTGTCGAGACAAAGCGCGTTGATTTCCGCCTCTCAACACACAAAGGTTTCAGCATTCGGCAGAAAGTAGGGAATACAGTGTCTTAACACTAGGTTCTCTCTGTCTACTCTGCTACATGGAAGATACAGCGTGAAGCTAAAAAAAATATAAAATGTTAGAAATTTACCATATACCCTAATATAGATACAAGAAAACAAAAAAAGAATATAACGATCCACGAATACAAATTAAACAAGCATTCCCGACCGTCCATGATAAATGAACGCAGTAAACTTTGTTGAAGTAGAAAAACGATCAACAGAAAACGTGAAAATACCATAGTGTATAGTAGTTTTATTTTAATTTGACAGTTCTTTTCACTACTATACTTTAGGTCTCAGGATTCGAGTTAATAGATAAGAAAGGCAATAGTGATGAAGAAAAAAAACTTCATACGAAAGAAATAAAAGCAAAAAAAAAGGATAAATGCAAGAACAAGGATAAAAAAATAAAGAACTATATTTAAAAGGCTATGTGGCTGCAAATTTTAACGGTAAAATTAAAACGTAGCAATAAATGAACACTTTGGTCAATTTTATACACCAAGTGGTTTAATTATACTTTTGATATTTTACGAAGGCCATAAAAATATTATTTTGGTAGATTCCGGACATTTTACTGGTTCAAAACAATAATTAAGTTTTGTTGCGTGCAACCGTTCAACAGTAATAAGAGGAAAAGGAAAATAGCTCACGAATGCGTAATAACGTAACTAACTTCTTATTTAATTTAAAAATATCAAGTGATCTTTAAATAGTTATGATAAATTAAAAAAATATATTACGTTTTATTGTTATATCTTTTCTTATTTATTTTCCTTGATGTAATTGATTAATGAAATATCAGAGATTTTTTATCATTTATCTTTTTTTTGATAATATCGTAAAAGATTCCGACGTGCATCTACTGCGAACGGTGGTTGTAAGTTCGATTCCTACACAATAAAATATAAAAATGGATAATTGATAACAATATACCCAATTTCTTTTTTCTTTGGATGTTGTAAATATAAATTTTGTTTCTGAGTGACACATAAAAAAGTTAATTAAAGAATAGCGCAACAAAAACTTACAGACAGATCCTTAACTTAAACGACTATTTTTATAAAAAAAATATTTAACTAAACATCGTTATTATTTATCTCTTATATTGTAAGAAACCATTGAATCAGACATTTTGTGCATCAGTATAGAACCCGATCCATTAAAGGGTGTTAACGCGGATATAATCCGTAGCATCCGTGCACAAACACCCTCTATTAAGGAATTACCAACATAGACGAAATGATGGATCGTAATTTGCAACTAGTGTATAGGTAGTCAGTCGATTTTAGTACATATCTACTGAAATTGTTAAAGATAAGATTTTTTTATGGAGGCTGTTCTTATATTTAATATGTACTTTATATTTTACGGCAGCTCGTTTCGCATTTAGTTCTCTCCAGCGTACAAACCTTAAACAACGTATCAACTATGTTTTTAGCTATTTATTTACAAAATACAAGATAATATTCGGTTTTATATTTGTTATTTTTACATTATCAAATTATTTTTATAATAGTAAGTTTTGTATTTTCTATTTGTTTGTATGTTTAACAATTAAAAAATAATAAAATAGTTCATATAAATTGCAACACAAGGTCAGTACCAAAAATCCTACATGAAATTTTACAGCAAAATTGCAATTGTAAAATGATTTTTCAATAGTAGTAACAGATGTTGGGCACAATACGCGTCAACACGACATAAATATTGGCTTAATAGTCGGAACTGTGATATTGATACGCCGTTGAAATTTGTCAAGGCTATTGTGAAGAGTTCCTGCAGCAGCGTTGGTGAATGAAATGCAATAAAAACTTCTTTGTTGGAAGGAATGTAACCCATAGATAATACAATTGCAAACAGTGCTGGATTTGTATTATGTTGGAATGATTCAACCGGTAATGCGGAAGGTGTAAGTATTCCAAAAAAATGCTTTTTTTTTTTATTAGGTATGGTTAAATGTTGCTAGAACTCCTCGTTCGCTATAATGTGCTATCTGATGGAAAGTGACCATATAAATTAATCGATGTTGACGCTAAGAGATTTTCAATTTGATTACGAGAGAGAGATTAGATAAAATAATATTTTTATATGTAATTTTCCAAGCTACAGCTTCCTCTAAAATGTTTACAATATCGAAAATAGAAGGAATAATTACAGTTAAATGTATACAAATAAATTTAAATGAGATTTATTGTATACTATAAACGTAATTTTATATGGTAGACATACCACATCTGTATTCCACCTTAACTTAAGCTTAAAACAGGTTCCGTGCTCGAAGCTTGGAACCGGTAAAAATCATCACAGATAATTACGTTAGACTAATCGTTTTACGAAGAGAATTTTATTGGAAAATTGTGAAAAAAATAAATTTATACCGATTAAAATGTAGGGATATTAATGTACCGTAGTTTCCAGTTTCACAGCCTGCAACACCTTGCGCATAATCGTACGTGCAGTACAACTAACAGAGCGAATTATATAATATATAAACAAAACATATAACAGAGGCCAGTCGTGGCCCAGGGGCACAACGTGCGACTGTAAAGAGGACAGGTAGTGACTTCGATTACCAATTGAGGAAATGAATGAAAATATTTAATATTTTGCTTCGGAAAAGCGGGGCGTTGCGTTCGGCCAGTCAATACCACAAACATAATACCTCCAGAATTCACTGGAAAATGGGGAACGGAGTGTCTTAACACTAGACTCTCTGTATCTCTGTGCCTACCCTGCTGTGTGCGGGATACAGCGTGAAACTAAAGTAACTAAAGTATTATATATTAATTGTAGCTAATGCGACACTTGACATGAAACATAAAATTCAAGTTTTATTCATATTCCAAAGAACTAAACGTAAAATATGCAGTCAGATAGTAAATCACGTCAAAATTTCTCTTTCATAATATAACTTGTAGAAATTACAATGTATTTTTCTCTACACCAATGCCGAGTTCTCGTTAGCAAAATTATTGAGCACCGGTTATAGCGCGCAACTTAAAACAAAGAAGCTAGTAAAACGTAGAAATAGGTACTGAGTAGATTGCTGGAGCCCTGCATTGACCACAGTAGTAAGGACCACGGAACAACAATAAGCGTTCTTCCATTTTTAGTAGTAATTTCGCATTGTTCGTTTCGTTTCCTATAATATTAAGTAAAACATGGTAATGATCTGTAAGTATTTAATTTTGCAAATAACGTTTTTATGTTATTAGGTTTGTCACTAGATGTTTTCTTCTGTTTTTAATATAATGGACATTTAAAAGTTCGAGATAAATCTAGTGATCAATTAGTTATTATGTATTTAGTATGTAAAATTATTAGTTTTTGTTTCAAGCTAATAAGATATGATATAAAAGTTATTTGTTTTGGAGATCGAATATGTTATGCGTATTCGTAGGTCTTTGATATAGCAATTTTCTGCTTTTTTTAGCTTCACGCTGTAACATCACACCTAAAGTAATGAGGGCCTAATGTCAAGCCACCAGTTAATTACTTAAGAAATGTATAAGATTTTTGGTAATGCATAGTTTGGTTAATTCGAAATGTCTTTTTTGTGTAACATAAAAAATAAGTAGCTAACAACAGCTCTAAAATATAAATTTAGATGTATATTTTGTTAGATATCATATAATTAAACATAAAATGTAAGGTATTTTAACTTGTCCACATATATGTGTAGTACAGTTAATTCTAACTAAAATCGAAAATTATACAAAGGTTCGGCTCAATGGCTACGAAAATGTTGTTTTAGTTGTCATACATTTTGTCTGTAAAAATCGTTGTCACAAACTCATATTATTATCGATTTCAAGTATATGTACACACACGTGGGGTACTTGAAAAATGATAAAACATTCTCAAACTGATAAATCATCAGTGACAAATGCTATACTGACGTAATGCAAGGTATAAGGCGTGCCTTTCCAAAATATGCCGCCTTCTGTTAAGAAGCACCGCCGCCCCAAATAATTAATAACTTTTTAATTAAAATATCGACCAAGTATCTCTGGCTGTAATTAAGAAGATAGCGTGGAATGTACGTTTTTATTATCGTCATTTTTTATATAACTGTTTACTTGATGGATTGTGTAAACAAATATTTATTGAAAAAGAATTTTACGAAGTTATCTGGGAGTAAAATTTTATGAAGATAACTTCGAAAAATTGAGAATAAAGTATTTTCGCCTACCTGGTGCTTAGGCAAGGGTTTGACTGTAAACGTGATGGTTGTGAGTTAGATTGCTATTTGGGCGAGTTATATATTTAATATTTTCATTCTTCTCTCTGATTACAAGGCAAAAGTAATATCTCGAATTTGTCAGAAAGTGGGATGCAGTGTCAGAAGAACAAAAGTTGTTATGGTATTTTGAATTTCAATGGAATATATATAGCGGCACGAAGTACGATAGTTCCTATTAAAGTCGTGGGTACGGCTTACGGTGGGTAAATTAATTATTTATGTGAACCGCAGAAGTTTCTTTAAATGTGGCTATTTGCCAAGATATTGCTTAAAATGTCGACATAGAGGAGATTTCAGATTTAGTTCCTTCTTATAAACATCTACATCACCGTCATAACCAAAGTAAAGTGAACTGAGCGATCGAGATTATGATATTGAAACTTGAGTATAAAAAGAAGTTTTTTTATAAAAATATTTTGTAAAAAAAAATCGAACAAAATAAATGACTTATTATATTAAAAGGTTTCATGTTATAATGGTATATTCAGTATCATATTAGTAATTATGGCCTTAGAAATCTAAAAGAGGTTTTACTTTATTTATCGTAAAACCCAATTTAGAGCCGCGAGGCATGCGATTACAATCTTCTCACGACAGGAAAGGCGCGCGAACTTCTCATCTCCAGGGAAATCACGCACGCAACAAACTTTATAGACACGTCCGAGCGATCCGCCCGAAGCGGCCAAGACGCTGTACCACACACGAGCTGATTAAAAGAAAAAACAAGGCAGGGCACTGCCTCTACGCGGTTTCTTGCATCATACTCGGTCGCACTAAATGCACTTTTGAAATTCTCATATTTGCATACAACACTATCACATCACGGTGACCGCTAGAAGCAATGCCGTTGCCATACAATAAACACTGACCGTGGTGGAGTAAGGCTGGAGACTTAGACGGATGCCGTCCTGAGCTAGCCGCTCTCGAAGCAGTCGTTTTAGCTGGATTCGCGGTATTTTCACCAACTCAGCCTTTCCCTCCTCATACTCATCAGCATATTTCGCCGGTTCTATGGCGACAGTGGCCTGCTCTTTACGCGTCTCCTCCTCGCACCGGCAAGAGTCTCGGGCGGCTGCGGCCTCCTCCAGCGTAAAGTACACGGCTGCTGCACCCTCCTCCCTCAGAACTCTTATAGAGTGCAGCAGCCGCTGGCGGTGAGCAGGGTTGAGGACGCCGATAGCGTCGAGGTCGGGTTCTCCGACCTGCTTACATATTTCCAGGTCGTCATAGCCGTTGTCAATGAAACTCTCCGCGTACTGGCCCAGGTGGAGCGAACGCAACCACTCGACTACGATGTTGCCGGCTGTCGACGAGGCCATGTCGCGTCAACACGCGGAACGCATCACAAGGCGTGCTCTCGGCGCGACGGTCGACGAGAAACTAGCGACCATGCTCCCCTTTACCCCTCCTCCCCATCCTTCGCGGGCTGCGGTCGCCGTCCCTAAAAACTACGTGCTTTTGCTTTTTGACATTTTGTAGCCTGATCGTTTTATATCTTAAAATCTGAGATATGAACAGTGAGATTGTGATTCTTTTGTATCTTATCTTATTCTATTCTTTTTTACGGTAATACATGTTCATCAAATTTTACTTTTGCTTAAACAAAATGATCGAATACTTTAAATTCAATTTTAAAACTTTCCTTATACTGTTATTATAAATTTAAAGAAATGCTTTATTTTTTTTGTTCACTTATGAAGACATTATATACTAAATAATAAAAATAAAGAACAGTAAACTTGAAGCTCGGGCTTAAAATATTAACCTACACTTCGTGTATCGGTGGTACGGAATTAAGGATTTATAAATCCAGTATTAGCTAAATGTTAATTATTATTTCTGAATTTGACTGAGCTTTCAAATCAAAAGCTCTATTTTAAACCACTCAGGCCACAGGCTAATAGCTTACTATTTAATATGACCTTTCGATGCTCAATTTACTTTCTGGTTCTGAGAAAGCGACGTTATTCTAAAAACTTGATGCTTCACAAACGCAAAATGTAAATCTTACGTGCATATAAAGACTGAATAGTTTATATAAAATTTTAATGTATGTAATAGTTTTAGGCCAGTCTTGGCGCAGGGGCACGAAGTGTGACTGTAAAACCGACTGGTTGTGGATTCGATCCACACTCGAGGAGATGAAATATTTACTTAAATTTATAATTCCATTTCTTTGCTCTGGTGTCGAAGCAAAGCACGGCGTTGAATTCTCCTTTCTTCTACATCTGCATTATAATATGACTATCTCTAGAATAGCTTATATACAATAATATTTGAAAATTGATTTTAGACATTGTACCGCAGTGGAACTCTGTTTGACTGTTAACACGATTGCTGTGGATTCGGCGTTGCCAGTTGACTATCCTGATGTGTGCGGGATAGATCATGAAGCTGACTTTCTTAATAAAGGCATTGAGTAGAAATCCCAAAATCAGTCAAAGTTTATTTAGCATAGTTTTAAAATTATTTTTACGTTTATTAAATTGTAATCTATTTATCCAAATGAAATAAAATGGTAAGCACAGTGAAGCTTGAATTGATTTAAAAACAAAAATAACCAAAAAAAAATATTTATTTGGATTACTTCTAAACAGATATGTAAAAATGTTTACTACTAAATATATTTTAGGGGCTTCACGCTTTATCGTGCATAGAAGCTATATAGAAAAAACCTAGTCTCAAGACACGCCGGTCTTACCTTTCCACAGAAACTCGAGAGATTGCGTGTCTAATAGCGGTACTCAACGCCGCGCTTTGCCTTACCAAAATGGTGACCCATAGCCATAGCCTTTACATTTTATGGGCCACTAATTATGTTAATTTACACAAAATATCTGGTGTTTCTAATGCTAGTATCTTATAGAAATGAGAGCGAGTGTTATCATAGGTCACTCTAACACTATTTTATTAATTGCTTAAAAGTTTATTATATATCAGTTGTAACACTTTAAAAATTCAGCTTCACTTGTTTACTTGATAAGGAAAACAATTAAATATTTATACCACAGTGTGAATCTCGCTGTACCTCGCTGATAGAGAGAGCGTGATAGAGAGACCCTCCTTAATTTCATTGAGTGACGGAACTCAACGCTGCGCTTTGCCTTGAGTGAGAATCGGACCCACATTACAGTCACACGCTTGTTCTCCTCAGCCACGACTACCCACCCTCCCTTATATTTATATCCATCCAGTTAAATTAAATATAATGTAAAATTTTATTTAAAACGCCCTAATACGTATTATCATGAAGTACTTACTTCTACTTATTTACTTATTTTTAGTTATTTAGTTTTTAACTTTAAAACAACAAGTACAGCACTTTCGTGCTTACCCGTGCCTAGGAAAGCACGTAGGGCCGTTGGTCTTACACCTGACCTCTCTAGTCGCGTCGGGTTACCGTCCAATTTGATTATGAGAGCAAAAGATCGGATCGGATCGAATTTAAGGATGCATCTGCGCTTCTGTGTATAGCTTTCTATATATATAAAAGTAACAAAGTATATCTTTATATAAATTTATACTTATAATAAAATCGTAATGAGAGATATATAAGATATAATGATATTTATAAAAATAATGATTTAAATTTTTTTGCTTGAGTTTGTTCACGATAATCTTAGAAGGGGTTTAACCGATTTAATGATATTTTTACTATTGTATTTTGGGCAAGTTTTCCTTATTATTTAGTGTGTTTATTTTATTTCAATAGATTTATAAATACAAAAAGGTATAACATTTTAAAGAATTAGGGAAATATATATTTTTTATTTTTTTATTAGGAAACGAAAGTAATGCAGATTAGTAAATTAATAATGAAAAGCTAAAAAAAAACATACAAATATAATTCAAGCGGGCGAAGCCGCGAGCGGAGGTAGTAATTCATAAAGTTTCTTCAAGTGGTCAGTCAATTTTACTGACGACTCTGACTTGAAGAGACTCAAAGAATATTTATATTTGATTGAGTAAATATTTTATATATAGATAGGTATATATAATACACTAAAGTACTGCAAAGATTACCCAGCTTAATTTTTAATAAATCCTTAATAAGAAATGAAATAGAAATTTAAATTGATGTTTATAATTTATATTATTATTTAGGAAGTAAAATAAAATAAACAAATAGCGACAAAACAAGTTAAGCATTAAAGTAAACCTTCTAAAATTATTTCTATTTTAAAAAATTTCTGGTGTGAAACGTGGGTAAAAAGCTTAAACTAGTATCTTTATACGTATTAGCTAACATGGCTAAGAGCTATGGGTGGTCACGTCTCGGTTTCGTTCACCTTACGCGGTTAGAATTCTCGTTGAACTGACGTGGGTGCTTCTAGACTTCTATAGGACGATCCGACGACGTCGTAATATCTTATAACGTAGGAAAAATTTTGAAAACAATAAAAATACTTTAATTAAAATGTTTATAATATTATGTTTTGTTTTTCATAAAGCTTAAGATTTTAATATAATCTAGAATAAACCAAGATTATCTTTATTATATGAGCATCTTCTGCATTAACAGAGATATAAAGAAATAATTTAGACATAACTTAGTCCGTTCTCCTGTTCTGGCGTTGAGTTCAGCCACTAACCACTCAATGCCTTGAGGAATTCGGTGGAGAATGTCTTAATGGGACGGAGTATCTTAGCACAAGGTTCTCAGGTTTCCTCTGTTTATACAGCTATATGTGGGTAACAGTGTAAAGCTAAAAAAATAAACTGTATTTCTCAATCAATATAGTTAACGGGCGCGGTAGTTGCGAGTTTGAATTTGTGCCGTGTGATTTTAAATACTTAATTTCCTCGAGTGGGAATCGAACTCACAACCTGTCACGTTTACAGTCACACACTTGTGCCCCCGTGCCACTACCGGGTTCATAAATATTAATTAAACAAAGTTGTTCCGAATCAATGCACATAAAGATAACTGTGAAACAATCGTGAACTCTGACTCTCGTACACGTATGAAGACAATGAAAGTTGATTGAAAAAATATTTATCAATTCTTGGTTTTTAAAATCATTTATCGGTAAATCGATTAACAAAAACCGTATTTATTGATTTATTTAAGATCGTCAACATCACGCTTTATCGAAACATTACATATTGGTTAAATTACTTTGAGTTCTATTTATTGACTATTTTTTTCCTATTTAAAGACAATCACAGCATGCACTAATTTAAATAACAACTGGTATTAATAATAAGCATATAGATTAAAAGAATCAAAATAATTAAATTTATAAAAATTTCAAAATTTCAGAAAAATGTAAAACAATTAGTCTGATTAGAAAAAAAAATCTCATTATTTTAAGAAAACTTGGTGCCGGGCTGGATCATAAATTTGTTTATTTAATTTTTTTTTTAAATTGGTAAACATCATTTCCATATTTGTATGCACTTTTCCATTTTTTTTTATTACAGTTAGTATGTACCAGTGTACTAATAGGCAAAGTATAGTGTCGTAGTAATAAGTAGTAGTGCGTTTCTAAACGTGACAGGTTGTGGATTCGATTCCCATTCGACGAAATGAAACATTTAATATATTCATTTCTTCGCCCTGGTGTCGTGGCAAAAGCGAGGCATTGAATTCGGCCGAAAGTGGAAAATGTCTCAGCACATGCAGCATGAAGCTGGAAATCAAATAAACAATCAAATCAAATTCATCAAACAAATTGAAACATTTTAATATAAAACTAACATCTAAGACTTCAAAAAAGTCTATATACAATATTAATATAATAATTGAAGTTCTCACCCCAAGAATACGAAAGTTCGCTTAAAGAACCCAATACCCGAATATGTGTTTACAGAATATCGTTTTATTTCGCCTACAGCCTTGAGAAAGAGAGATAACAAAACGCTTTCGTTGATAAGAAAGCCTGAGAAGCCTTCAAAAGTAGGTATATTAGCCGAGCCCTGCGTGCCCTTTATTTCATATGTCGTTTATCCGTCTTTACCCGCTCTCCCCTTGCTTAACGAATCTGAGAATGACAAACAAAGATAGCAATTTTTGTAATTTGAAAAGGTTAATACTTTTTTAGGTTATGAAAATATTCTTAGGTAATCATAATTTTTTTTTCAGCTTCACGCTGTATCCCGCAAGTAGCATAGTAAGCAGAGGGAGCCTAGTCCTAGATTACTACGATTCCCCATTCTTACTACATTATAGAGGCATTGCGTGTTGACTGGTGGAACTTAACGCCGGGCTTTGCCTTGACATAAAATAGTAAAGAAATAAAAATATGAAATAGTTAATTTCTTCGAATGCGAATCGAACCCACAACCTGTCGCGCTTACGATACGATTGCGCGTCTACGCAACATTTAAATAAAATATTAGGATAACTTCAAAATATGTTCTAAAAGTTTTATAGTAAAAAACATATAATGCCGTAAGCATTATAACTAAAACTACACATACTGCTTACGTATATGTATTTTACAAAAGGGAAAACGTGTCTATGAATGCAAAAATAAGTACGGTCACCCAGTTTAACACAATGTGTTCTACTCTCTTCGGTCGTCCTTAAATGATACAACAAATCTTCTAAAGGAACTATCCCGGACTACGATATTTCGTTTTACGTCCAATTTCCATACGCGGTAAGCGTGAAGGATTAAATGGGGCAAAAGATTGCTCCGAGTCGGCCGCCGAAAAGATTTTTAAACTCTCATAAACTATATCCTCTTAGGCTTGATGTTCTTGATTCATTTTCTTGTTTGGGCTTGATATT
>DWAN01002200.1:0-15680 GCA_018230445.1 Heliconius hewitsoni
ACAACCAGTCGGTTTTACAGTCACACTTTGTGCCGCTGCGCCACGACCGGCCTCTCTATTTTACGTGATTACCTATTTTCTTATAGTAAATTCAACTTCGTCGCCTACGACTCGATTAAGTGAATGAGTGACCGTTTGTGTGTGTGCGCCATTTTTAACAAACGGAGTTTAATTTTAAAATCATAATATTATTAATTATTTTGTATGAAGAAACTGCCTTTTTATAATGGGAAAGATATTTTCCCATTTTGTTGTTGTTTGTTTTAATAGTATAAGGCTTTTATAGAGTAGTTAAAACTGTGATTTCATTTAAAGTGGTGATGACAAAAACGTTGTTTTGTGGGCAACGGAAGTGTTTTATTGGGAACAGAGTGTAAAAAAAAATATATAATTTAATACCTTGACGTCCAGCATCAGTTTTAATTACAACATCATCTATTGATCCCCGTCGATCCAGATTTTTGGAGATTTCCATTATCTGTTCTTTGATTTCTGAAAGAAAAAACAAAATCTATTTTCGAAATCTCTATAACAAATGTTATTAAGCAACAAAATAAAATAATGAAAAAAAACTTAGACAAATATATATATTATAGTTAGACTTTCTTTTTAATTTTATATGTTATAATGTCTATTATTTCAATGCTTCACTTAATTTTTTTTTACATTTACCGCTATGAGTAGCGCGGGTAAGGTCAAAAATTGTAATCAAAAAAAGGTAAAAATTGTAAAAATTGTTAAAAATTGTAAATATAAAAAATTGTTACACATTTTGCTGTTTGTACCTTACGTATTTTTTTTTTTACTTTAAATATGTATGTAATTTTAAAATAAAACAATAATTATTTACAGGAAAAATACAAATAATATTATCAGAAAACCAGTGACCACCTCCATACAAATACTAACCATTACTCCTAGCACCTAATCTGAGAAGTTCAGGATCTAATCTATGCATAGTTTTGAGTATATCACGCTGTTTGAACTTCACTTCCACTATACCTTCCGCTTCTAGGACGCCACCTCTGAAATAGGAAAAAAAATTAAATAACAAGAGAGTTACAAATTTAACTTATTTTTTAGCTATACGCTAACGCCGCGCTTTGCATCGTTGCCAGAGTGAGAAAATGAAAATATAAAAAATTGTATTTCCTCAAATAAGATATCCAATACCGCCCCCCCCCTTAATTACTCTCCAGGTCCATTTCCCCCCTCACCTAGCGTCGGTGTCGGCGTACATCTCCATGCGCGCGGCGTTGACGTTGGGGTCGACGACCGCCCACGCACCGCCGCGGAGCTCAGCGCCGGGCGGGATGTACACCAGCACGGGCGCGGTGGCGCCGCGCAGTGCTCGGACTATCTCCGCACCGAATTTTAGTATTTGTTCGTACATGTCTGGAAAAAGGTTAAATATTATGGAAAATATAAGATCGATACCAAGAGAAAAAACATGTTTCTAAGATGTTACGGAATTAGAATTCACCAAAGTCTCAAATGCCTGAAATGTATTAAGTTAATTAATTAATTATTAATTTTATTTATAATTTTTTATTCAAAAATATTTACATAATTTATTAATACATAAAAAATTAAAGGGCTATCTATTCATTAATGTGAAATTATGATCACTTGAAGCTTTATATAATGTATTTATGTTTATTACCTTTTTGTCCTCCACTGAAACCTCGCCAGTTTGCAAATATCAATATGGGCAGGTTCTCTCTCGAAAAGTCATTGATAGCTTGAGACGTTTTGTAGGCGGAGTCGGGGAACCACACCTATTTGCGTAATAAATAAGTTTTTTTTTGTATGAATATAAAATCTTCAGTTTATAATTAAACATTGATTGTATTAAGGACGTTTGAAAAATAATTTTTAGAATAAAAGTTGCTTTATTCCTTGGTAATGAATGACAGAATCCGAATAGGCACTGCCGTACAAATAGGCTCCGACGCAGTGTTCGGTTACAGCACTTGGACCTGTAACTACTACTTATAATCCACAAATATGTATGTGTAAATACAAATATGTATTTTTTCATAAAACTGCTTTCTGTTTGTCGATATATTTTTTATTTTTCAGCATCAAGCTACATCATCCTACGGAGGGAACGGACCTAGTATCAAGACACTCTGTTCGCATCTAACGAATGCGAATCTAACTATAAATCATTTCGTCTACTTTTAAAAAAGTAAAATCTCACTTGTCCAGCTTGCTGTACAGTTTTAGCTTCAGAATCCAAATTAGCGGGATCCGCGGGCAAAGTGAATTCGACCGTCCGGGTTTCAACCGCTATCACGCCCACGGGAATACCACCGAGACGACCTCTACCTGTAGACATCAAAGAGTATATTTTAATTACTTTTTTTTTCAAGTATTATTTACACATCATTGAAAACAAATACGGGAATCTTTATCATTAATTGCCACTGCCAACTTTGATACTCCAAAATATTAATTCTTTTTTCAGCTTCACGCTGTATCTCGCATGTAGCAGGTAAACAGAATGAGCATAGCAATAAGACACTCCACACGCCACTTTCCACTGAATTCTGGAGGCATTGCGTGTTAAGTGGCGGAACTCAACGCCGCGATTTGCCTTGACACTAGAGCGAAAAAATGAAAATATGAAATATTTCATTTTCTCGGTTGGAAACGCGTCGCGTGTACAGTGTCATGACTGGCCTCAAAAAAAATCTAATAAAAAGCATACAATCGATATCTACCTAAAAACCTACACATTATTATAACAGAATAAAGGTTTCTAACCTGTAACCACCGTCTGGGCCCAGGGCTTCATGATCTCATCAAAAGATCCATGGTCAAGGAAACCAGCTCTTGTCAAATCCCCTGTAAGTAGGAGTCGCGGATCATATGCGGCGCGTGGAGGAGTCCACTCTACAGGACGGTCCGTGGGGTCCGAGGTAGCCATAATGGGTACCATACTGAGTTTATCCTGAAATAGAAGAGTTTAAAATGAACATTGTAATCAAATATTTAGAAGTATATAACAATATTATGTATGATTCAAGACCGCGTCTGTTCATCACCATCTAATTATTCAAGTTATATGCTCTCACAAAATGTCCTACCTTGGGAACATAAGATAGCCATTTCACTGTCGTCCTAATGGCCTCCAAGTCAGTCGGTGCTACAGCATGAGAGACGCCATTATTGTGCATTATTTGAACACCACCCAGTTGATTGTTGCTAGCGTATACGGCTCGACCTAACACTTTGTTGAGTGCCGAGTGGCCCGTAAGGATGATGTAGGAGGACTCCACTTGGATGACACGGTGGCCTAATCTATGGGGACAGTTTATTCGCAATATGTTACTATATCTCTCTATAAAAAGCTTTGTTGGTTCTTAAAATAAACATAGTTACAATATTTTTAAATATTTTTTTAATAATACAGATGCGCTAATCGAAAATCTATTTTTTGTTAATATATATATATATATATAACAAGTACAGTTGGATATTCATAATACATTCTTTCAATCTTGAGTATTTCTCACAGTTTAAAAGTAATTGATACATTATATTTATACCAAAACAAGTTCAAATAAACAAACAAAATTGATTGTAACAGTTCCCCCAAACCCTCATCGTCATCATCCCTTACCTGACGACGTAGGCGCCGATGCCGATGGCCCGACACGTGACCACGGATATCGTGACCACGTCCTCGTAGGCCTGCGCGGTCTCGCCCGCGATGAGGCCCGCGTCGCGCAGGCACTCCACGCCGAGGCCGTCCTCTTTACCTGCGGGGTGGGGGTTTCAAGAAATAAATACAAAAACAATCAATGTTCCAAATTCCGAGTAAAGTGTAGACACTCCATGCTCCGCTTTCTACCCTAATTCGAGACATTACGTGTTGAGTAACGGAACTTAACTCGGCATTTTATTTTACTAATAACTAAAAATATATCCTTACCTATTACATCCGTAATTTTATATCTCGCTTCGCCCTCATCATCTATCAATTGTGTTTTCACCGAGTTCAACGGTCCCAAGCGGGAGAAGGCCTCGGGACTCAAATATAAGTATTTAAACCCGCGCTCCGGCCTCTCTGAGTCGAGCCAAGCTACCTTAAACTCTGATTTCACTTCTTCTGCTACACCAATACGTGCGCCGGAGTTTACGCTTACGTAGATCTGAATAACATTTTTATTTTAAATATTTTAATATAAATAAAAGTCGTCTCCAATAAGTTGAAAAATTTATAGAAAAAGGCCCCGTAAGTCCCAATATGACATATTATATTTTTTATTTTGATTGCTTGCTATTGCTCCACGCTGTATCCCCTGCATACAGCGTAGGCAGGGGAACCTAGTGTGAAGACACTCCGTTCCCCACACACCTTCGAAAATTTCGAGGTGTTGCGTGTTGAGTGGAGAAACTCAACGTCGCGCTTTGCCTTGTTATCAGGACAAGGAAAAAAAAATATTTAATAATTTAATCAAACCCACAACCGTCACGTTTAGTCGCAAGCTTGTGCTACTGCGTGGCGTCACTTTTTAATATTAAAGCATTTATCCAAGCATTAGAGGCATGTAGAAAGAATATACTGATGTCACTACATTATATTATAATTCCAAATCAATATATTTGTTTTATTATAAATTAATAAATGATTTTTTCAATATTTTTTTTGCTTCACACTATAGCGCAGCATATAGCGAGGTAGACAGAGCTGGTTTTTCTAAACATTACGTGTTAAGTGGTGTAACTTAACGCTGCCTCGTGTCTTGTTACCAGACCGACAAAAACAAAATCGCTTATTTCCCCAAGTGAGAATCAAAACCCACAACCGTCACATTTAGTGTCGTAACACCTTTATGTTATACAATTGATGAAATAGATTTTTACAGAACAGTAACAGAACAGTAGAACTCAAGAAATATCCCAAAAAAATACCTACCCTAGGTATCTTCAATTCCCTAGCATATTCCGAAGCTCTATAATAAACCCAATCTTCTTGAGGACCAAACGACCCCATATAGTAGGTCAAATCGTTCGCTATGAGAATAATGTCTCTGCCTTCCGGACATTCCGGCGTGAACAGGGTTAAACGCCATGCAACCATGCCCACCTGGAATTTGACATAAATTTAGTGTGCTTTAAGGTGAGAATTGAACTCAAAAAACAAGTAAGCCTAAGTTACTCACGTCATGTTAATTGTATTTATTATATGCTTAATTTTTTACTATTTTCCTATAAACAATAAGCAAAAAAGATATTTCTCAGAATAAATAAGACTGAAATCTTGTTCTTTATCATATAACAGACAAACATACCAATTTACTAATCATACAAATAGATGGAAAACAAGTAATCTTAGAAGAGTTCTGTTTTTTTTTGAGGACTCTTACTTTTTTATTTTATTTTTCTAATTTTTATTATGTACTTTTGTACATAATTAAAAAAAACTTGTACATACAGTATTCTGTCCAGGTAACCTAGTGACTTCAACGACTCTCCTCTCTCCGTCCGTTTCTACTACTAACTCTACTGACGTCATGACATTGTCTGGTGGTGGGCCTAGAATTGGAAGCATAAATAAATTGGAAGCATAAAATAGCTTTTTGTAGCTTCTACGAAACGTTATTCACCATTCAGACACTTCCATTCCTCACTTTTCGCCGAATTCTTGACGCATTGTGACAGTGTTGAGTGGCTAAACCGCCAGAGTTGGTTACCAGAGCGAAAAACTTAAAATATTATATATTTTATTGCTTCGAGTGGGAATTGAACCCAAACCGTCGCTCACACGCTTGTCCCGTTGCGCCACGACGGCTATCTAACTTTGCCTACATTTCCTCTATTCTAATTCTCTTAAATACAATTAGCAGTAATACATTCTATTCTATTATTATAACTAATAATAATTACCATCGACAGAGCCTTCTTCTATGCAGTCCCTCCATCGTTTCTCCACAACTTGTCTGAACATGTCCGGTATATCGTACACGTAGGTTGTTCCTTGGGAGGTAGCCTTTAAAAAATAAATTTATAAATACAAATATATTAAGTATTCATAATAAAAGTATAAAAAAAGAAAAATTACGAATTTCGACGAATATTTTTGTTACAGAATTTACAAAAATTTATATTGCAAAAAATATTTTTAAAAAACCTTTAAAGAGCGGGGAACGGGAGTATTTTGATGGGAGTGGACCTCTATACTTACAAGGAATCTCTTTTGCTGCAAATAATCTTTAGTCACATAAGGAGTTGATATTGGTAGACCATGCATTGGTCCTTGTTTGGAGCCGAACGATTGGAATATTATCTGGAAAATAAAACAATATATAAAATTAAGGCCAGTCGTGGCGCGTGGGCACAAGCGTCTGACTGTAGACGGGAGGAATTGAAATAATATTTTTTTTTATTATTCCGCGGTCTGGTACCGAAGCTAAGCGCATCGTTAAAATCCGCTATACAACACGCAATGCCTTCATAATTATATCACAGATAGAAAATATTTAGAAACAAATGTGATTTTATTAAATAATATTTTACTGGTTAATTATATACATTTTAAACCACTATATTATAAAGAAATACTCACTACTCCTGTCCTAGGATCGACAACTTCTTCATAAGTATAAATATCTAATGAATATCCCGAACCGTTTGAGAGACACAGGCGTACATTTTTTGTTGGAGCGCCGGGACCTAGAAAGAAAATATATATATATATACAGTTTATATAAAACAGATTCACACTGTATCCCGCATGTTGCCTGGCAAAGAGAGAGAACCTAGTAGCACAGTTCCTCACACACCACCCAATTTTAGAGATATTACTGTTAAATGGTGAAACTAAACGCCACGTTGGTCTTGTTACCAAAGCAGTGGAATAAGATCATTTAAATATTACTATTCCCGCGTGTTGGGAACCCATAATCATCGCGTTTACAGTTTACCGTTGATCCACTGCGCCACAACGGCTTCTATATGTTAATGTAATAGTAATATTATTGTGCCTGAGAAATTTTTGATTTGACTGTTTACTTTTTGAACTTGGTTTTTTTAGGGTAGTGTTTTCGATTCTCATTTAGGGGAAAGCTCAGATAAAATAGGTAATAGAAAAGTGAGACATAAATCATACTATAAAGATACATTTTCTCACTCACGAGGCTCACGAACCTCTCACACTATAAATTTTGAACTCGAAAAGCCGATATGTACATAAATGAAGAAATGTAAAGTGAATTAATAAGGTACGTTTCACAACCACCACCATATATTTTTAATTGATATAATCTTACCAATTCTTAGTGTAAATCTGATCTCCGCTTGTAAAACTCTTAATTTCCATAATCGAGGACCGTATCTCATCACCATACCTAGCACTGATTCTTCAATCTGAAACACAAAAGAAATATTATATATAATTTATTAAATATGACTTTTACCTGCGGTTTCGCTCGTGGAATCAAAAAGAAATAAGTTCTCTCTGTTTCAGGCTCCCTGTACTGACCCCGCTATATGCGGGATAATGTTTGAAAAATAGAAAAAGTAGTACCTTAGCAGTATCCATAATAACGGTGGGTCCAAAGTTTAAGAAGATGTGATTACAGTCCGTCCTTTTGGCTAGTTGGTGTGAAAACGCCACTTCTAGCTCATCCATTGCTTCTAATAACACCCTGGATAATAAAAAAGTATGTTAGTTGTGTATAGTAAACAATGGAGTCTTAAGTATAGGTCCTTCTGCCTATCCCGCTCATAGCGTGATAGGCAGAAGGAACCTAGGAATACATAGTAAAGCTATAGGATAAGAAGACAAGTAAGTAAGGTAGTAGGATAAATTAAGTACCTTTCACCCTCATTTTGTAAATATTCGAAGGATGCCTCCTTAGTTATAAGATCTTGGTGCCTGATGATGGAACGTATGAAGAATCTATAATCTGTTACTTCTTGTCCTTTCTTTACCTGTTAAAAATATATATACAATTAATTTATTATATACTTCTTCTTTTCTATTATATCATATTAATTTCTCTTATATTTCTATTTCTGTAGCCCATAAAGACGCACTGCGTTCAGTGTCTGATTGTAAACATGTTGGTTGGTGGCTTCAATGGTTGTGGGTTCAATCTGGTTCGGAGCAATGAATTATTTTCATTAGCCATCTCTTAGACCTCGTCATTCAACACGCAATACCTAGAACAGAGGTAAAAACTCATATCTCGCGAAGCGTGCAAAGAATGGGAACCCGCTAACCTTGGCCTTTCCGAGGTACAGATGCATTTTCTGATTACTCGTGGGTAAAGCTTCTAAGTCGTAACTCCTCATTCTATATAATTCCAATTGGAAAGCCGAAGCCGGCTCAAGATGGCGGTAGATCGTGTCTTCCGTGAAAGAGTTGCGGGCTCGGTAAGTGAAGAACTTGGGGAATTGACGTCTGTTGATAATAAAAAAGAAAAATAATATAATATGAAAATTGTTCTTAAACACTATAGAAAAAAGAGCAAATTCTTAATTCCGCCGTTTCCCCCTTTTACTCTTTGTTATCTCTCGTATAATTATTAACAAAGATATCCTGGATCTTTTGTTTTGCGCACTGTACCAGAACGTGATGACATCAAAGTCAGGTCTACAGATATTGTAAACCGATTCTACGCATCAACATCAAGTGGGCTACAGAAGCAGGTATTCCCAGGTACCCTCTGCCTATCTTACTATGCACGGAATATTCCAATACACCTCCAGATTGGAGAAAATCGGTAGCTCTTAAAGGAAGAATTAGCCCTTTATCTCCTTACGTAATACTCACTTAATAAGTAGCATAAAAGTGATCCGCCTAATCCGTTTCTGATGCAACTCTCTAGAGTGGACTCTACAAAAGTGTCCGAAACGTCGAGAAACGGCACCATCGTCGAGCTCGCCGTTGTCTCGGATGCCTATCATTAATATGTGAATAGGTTCTAATGGCTGAAAATGGTAGAAAATAAAAAAAAAATTGTAGCAGCCGTTGATAATATTTGAGAAACGTTAAAAAAATTACGCAGCAGAATTTGTATCTGTAAGCTGTAAGTACCCATAAAATAATAATTTAAATAGGGGATTATAATATAGCAAATATAAAAAATATATTTATTCAAAAAAAATTATATTCATACAAAGTATGTACACTTACAACTTCCTCTTCTATAGTCGGCTTCAAATCCATCCCGACGTTAATGCTGGTGCTGTCACGGTTCTCGCTGCCATCTTGAAGTGCTTGTAAATCCTGAAATACAACAAACATTAGAAACTGTAACAAAACTATTTACTGAATGGCAACATCTAGCTTCACGTTTTGTTTCTTAAAGAAGTCGCATATATTATGGAAATATGTATTAACTGTATTAACAATATTTTTTATGATACAAATTTAATTCTTTTACATATTAGAAATTATAATAATACGCTGACGATTAAATTTACTAATTACCAGTATATTTAACCCAAATTTTATAATTCGTTTAAGCACATAATAATAACCAGTCAGCCATTCTTAAATCGATATAAATCAAACAATCAACCGATTGGTTCACAATAAATCCACTCACCTCTCGTCTAACAGTGGCCGAACTAGCAAAATCATGCACCAGGTCCAACAGCTCGTCAGCATATTCCACAAATTGCTCGAAGGAGTTGAACGAGGCGAGCGCGCCGGTCCTGTGGTGACACTTCCTCATGGCGGCTGTGGACAGTTCCGCTGGGACACCCTCTTGGTCCTGGGCTGATGCCAGTTCGATTTCTGATTGGCTTATTGGTATCCTAAATTAAAAAAGTATTTCTTTTTATTATTTTCTTATTAGGCTTACCAACAATGGCTACATTAATTAAAATTAAGTATATACCACATAATAGTAATATTCAGTTACAAAATCCAATGTAAATTTTAACCGAATACAGAAATGGGAAGAATGAGACATTGTCCCTATTTATTTTATAAATATTGTAGCGCAGTGTAAACGCGATGGTTGTGGGTTCGATCCACATACAGTGACAGTAATTATTACATTTTCCCTCTTTGGTCAAAGACTATAAGGCGGCGTTAAATTCCGCCACCCATCACGCAATGTCTCTAATTTGGGTAGTAGAGAACTGAGAATCTTAACAGTACATTCTGAAATTATGAAACAAAAAATATCGTAAATACCTGTTAGGATGGCCGGTGGGCAAAACAAATTGAAAATGAACCACCCCCAGTTCACCAGACAAAGCCAAATGCTGGAGGCATGTGATGTCATAGGAGGTGTAAGCACGACGGACATACACCTCTAATGCGGCGTTGCATACCTGTGAAATTAAATTAAAAAAATATATAAATAAATTTCGTGCAAACGAATATATCAATCGTTAAAATAAATAAAATTACGGCGTTAAATTCCGCCTCTCAACATGCAATAATTCGAAAATTGAGCGAAAAAAGTAGAATGGATTGTTTTAATACTAGATTTCAAGTAAGGGCTGCGAAAAAAAATAGGCGACTTTTTAGTAAGTACATATATAGCGTTGACTGTTAGATCCCAAACGAATTATTTCCACACCCTCACTCTGGTAAAAAGGCGCGGCGTCAAGTTCCGGCACTCTTAACTCAATTCCAAACTTCTCAATTTTCAACACTAGATTCTCTCTACCTATAAATAAAGAATATATTTAGAAGCGTAACTAACCGCCGCATTAGTATGATAGAAGAAATCGTGCAATATATCAAATATCGATGTCTCGGACATGATCAGCTTCTCCAAGTTCTCGGGATGGAAGTCATGTCCGTACATGTCCACGGCAGACAGGAATATCGACTCCATTTGGTTGTGACGTAGCTCGTAAGCGGGTTGGTGAGCTGCTATGAGAACCTGGAAACAAATAAATATTATATTTAATTGTTTTTAAGTATTAAAACAAGGGTATGGATTAAGAAATTAGGCTTGGAGAACGAAGTGTCTTAACCTAGTGTTTCTACATATAATGAAAATTAATAAAATTATCATTTATAATAGTTTCTAAAGAAAAACAACATAAATACTAAAAAAAAAAAACAAGAACTATAAAGCATTACCTGTCTAGCTCTTAAAGCGACACGACCATGCTCCGCCCTATGTAGAGTGGTTAATTCATTGAGAATAGCCGCTAGTTCGTCGGTGAGTCCGGGCTCATTTGACCACAGGTGGTCTATTAGCATTGTTACCTATATAAAAACGAAATAATAAAATTAAACTTAATAATATATCTTTAACCCATATTTAAAATAATAATAATTTAAAATGGTGTAAAACTGTTAATTTAAAACGATTTTAACACGATATGGCATAATGAAACGTCTCCCGTCTGACCATGGTTGTGGGTTGTGAGTTTGGTTTCGAAACAGCTATATTCCTTTTTATTCTGTATATTTAATTATTTTGACTCCGCATCGCTATCGCAGTATTTAGTTACGCCGAGATGCAGAGAATTTAACTATTTCAACTGCAACTGACTAATAATTAAAAAAGCCACAAAATAAAAAATTACATACCAACAAATTCTTCTTAGGGACTTGATTGTGCGAGAATATAATGTTAGCGACGGCTTGCATGTCGTCCTTGTAGCGGTCACGGAGCGCCATTACGCATTTGTCGTAAGAACCTTGGATAGAAAATATTATCTATTATTCAGCTTCAAGCTGTTTCTCGCATTAAACAGGGTAGGTAGAGGGAACCTAATGTTAAGAACTCCGTTTTCAGATTTCAGTCGAATTTTTGAGGTGTTGCATTTTAAGTGAAGGAACTAGAAGACGGAAAGCGAAGAAATGAAAATAATAATTCATTTAATAATCTATTTTTCCATATAAATATATACTGACAGGTTGTTGGTCTGATTCCTACTTGAGGAAGTGTAATATTTAATATTTTCATTTTCCTCACTCTGGTAGCGACTAATATAATATTAATACATATGAAAATAATAATAATTATATAATTACCTAATTGGAAGTTACTCTCAACTTGATAATATTGTTTGAGTAAATCATGTACAGCCGCCTTCATTCTACCTCGAATGCCATTTCTGTAAAAAAACGGTAAAAAAATTGTATATCTATACATATGAGGCAGTCATGGCGCTAGGACACAAGAAGGCGACTGTAAATCCGAGAGATTGAAGGTGCCCTAGGTCCCCCAGTGAGCATCGAACCAGGGGCATTTCTCTTCCTTTCATCGTTCTGGTAACGAGGCAAAGTGGCGGCATTACCGTCCGCCACTCAACGAAAGTGTTTTAATGGGAACGGAGTGTCTCTGTTACATGCGAATTTTTTTCGATTCACACTGGGATACATTCTATACAAGTATAACATCAATAAGATAAATAGGAGGAAGAGTCACTACATTTCTTTTTTTTTTGGCAATTCTTAGCAAACTTAGTAAAATTGTGTTTTTTTTAATTCCACATATTATGCATATAGGAAGAATGTCCTTATCATACCGCTTCAAAACACTGAAAATGAACGCTCTACCACCTAAAAATGACATAAAACTTTTCAACTGAGTAATTACCTGTATCTCTGGACTAAAACGACTAGAGCTTGAGTACTCATGAAGAACACATCTCTGTCAGCTCTCTTGGACAGGGATGCTGCGTGACTGTGGAATAGAAACAAACATAAAAAAAGAACATATATAGTCATTAATATACGATAATGATGCCACTCGATATTGCGGAGACAAAAATAGAGAAAACAAACACTCACTGATCTATTACACTGGCGATCTGTTGACTGGGGAACTGCGCGAGCACGCTAGTGATGTTCCTCTCGTATAGAGCCATCAATTTGCGGACTTTCTTCTCTACGGAGATAGGGATGCGACCCGATGTTGATGATAACACCTAATGAAGGTCAAAAATAAATATAAAACAATAGAAAAAATATAATAGGTATATACACTAATCTCTATTTAAAAAATATCAGAGAACATTAAGAATATTCAAATATTTTAATAAATTTAACACTAATAGACAAATGTTCCTCTTCGTATCATTCATTTGTTATTAATAAACAACAAAATAGGCATAAAAAAATTCAAGACATTGGGCGGTACATGAGAAAGTGGAGAGTCTTAACACTACGTTCTTTTAGCCTATCATGTTAAATACAGGACACAGCGTGAATCTACTTAATTATTCATAATAAACCCAAAAATACTAACCTCTTGCAATTCCAATAACGGTAATGAAGGATCACGTAGACTCGTCATAAACTTTTCAACGACTTCACGTAGACGTGGTGTATTGTACGGGTCCGGGAGACAATATCCTAGATAGAAAATATTAAATTATTAAAAATATGTATTTGCACCGGTTTGGCTTTATCACTAAAGAGTAAATGAAAATAACTTATTCTCTAAATGGGGAGCGAACACACCACGACCCCACCATGGTCTTAACCAGTATTTTAAAAATTAAAAATTAAAGAAATATATTTTTGAATTAAAATACTCACCAGCAAGAGTATTTTCCAATATGGCCCTATATTTATTATGAGCATGGTTCAATTTCTCTGACAATTGAGGGTTGTCCTCCTGCGGGAATTGTCCTTTGTAGGGTTGTGCTGTTGTCACTAGTGATGGGTCGTCGAGTTCTGTAGATAAAAAATATGTATTTAATATTTGGAGGTAAAGATTTGTTTAAAATTCCAACATTTTAAATATGAGAGGTAAGCACAAGAAATCTAGCCCTCATCTTAATTCTATGTTTTTATCAGTTAAATAAAACTTATATATTATTGAACAAATATTTAACAAAAAAAAACAGTTTAATTAAAAATAGTTATAAAACGTAAAATATATAAAAAAGACTAATCTCGCCTTTTTTTTAAATATACAATTTCTGTCCTCATAGACAGGACGGTTCCACGACTCGTTACAGTATTATATTTTTTTATATAAACTTACCTAAAGTCCCCATAAGCGTCCCCATATCGAGTACAGTACCAGGTCGGAGGCACCATGTCACTTTACCTGACTCGGGAGCAGAGAGTGTCATCACCATTTTCATTACCTTAATGAAAAAAACGGGTTAGTTCGTTCACATTAAAATTGTAGATTTTTCGTATTTACAGTTTTGTATATGATACTAATTAATCATACATGGACAAGAATAATAGATTTTTATATGTTTCTAATAGATGAAATAAGAAAAATATTCATTTTATACTTTCATATTTTTAGAAAACTATGTAATGAGCTTGTTATAGTAAAAAAAGTTAAAAATACAATCCTTGTTATATAGTCTCATAAGTAAAAGAAAATAAATTCCTCTGACAATTGTTCATTGTTTTAACACTAGTAAATCACTTCCCTAACAGTTTTAATACTAATTGCTACGTTAACAAAACTTAAGGAAAATATAACATACACAATTATAAACTTCAAACACATGAACCGTTCGTAAATTAAAACGGTCTTTTCAATCTAATCGCGGTCTACTCTCGGTCTTTTCACTACTCACCTCAATTTCAGCGTACGGCTGTCCCTTGTCAACATGTCCGCCATCTTCCACCAATGTATTTATTAATTTCCCAGCAGATGGCGCTCTTAGTTTTGAAGGATCTTTCTCCTTTTCAAATACTACCGTTTGATTTCCTATCACTATACGATATTTGTCGACTTCATCTTTTAAGTATGTTGTGAATGAAGCTCCGTCTACTGATAGCAATGTACCTGGTGAAGGGCAATAATTATCGATATTACTTTGATATACAATTAATTATTAGAATAAAAACAAATTCAATACAGTGCTAGATTTAAATTTCATATTTCAATGTTTTTATATAATTGTAATAATTTTAAAATAATAAATATCTAAACGTTTAAAACAACGATTACCATTTCTCAAGACTTTTTTTTATAATTATAGAACTCTAGACATAACAACGGTCTACTAAAGATCTTCTCCCGGTCTACTTACCTCCATCAGTAAGTTTATGTACTTCCAACTCCTTGAAACTACCATTCAGAGCTAGGAAGTAGCTAGTTGGTCCAGATTTGGTAGCTTGCACTTTATATTTGTGACCACTGTGTATTAGTTCCACTTCTACATTGTTTGATAACTGGCTCGAGCCTTGGATTTGACCCCTGAATTGAAAAATCAAAGTTTTTAAATAAGAAAAATAAAAAAAATTATTAAATTATGATTAACTAGCCCGTCCGCAGCTTATAGCTAACATACACGAAATTTAAAAAGTAGCCTGTGTTATTCTGATGTACAGGCTATATTACTGTAAAATTTAATCTTAACCCGTTCAGTAGTATTGCGCGAAATTGGAACCAATAATCATCCTCACAAAACTTTTACATTTATAATATTATAATTATCATAAATAAAAATATAAAAGTAGAACATCAAGTTTCTTATTAAACACAAAAATAACTAACTTCTCCAATGCACTCTTAAATTCTTGTAGATGGGCGGTGATAAGGCTGTCAGCAATGAGAATGGATCCACAGATAACGCCAAGCATTATGTCTGGCTTTTCAGATTGGACCTGATGGAAGAAAAAACACATTATATAAACAAATAATCAAGGGATAAAAAAATTGCCTTTAGTCTTAGTTAAAAAGATCTATATTTAAAAATAGTAAATAAGATTTTTTAAACATTTTTAAAGTGTTAATCCACACTTAGGAAATATAAATACTTAT
>DWAN01002201.1:0-15679 GCA_018230445.1 Heliconius hewitsoni
AGTGTCTTAACACTAGGTTCCCTCTGCCTACCCTGCTGTGTGCGGGATACAGCTGTTTTTTTTAATATCACCAAATTGCTAATGAAGACATTTGGGAAGACCCATAATCTATCTTCCCATATATACCTATATGATAATATCGGTCATCGTGGCACAACGGGACAGCGTCTGTCAGTAGACACGATGGTTATAGCTCGATTATCATTCGAGGGAATTAATTAGTTTCACTATATACTCTGTCACAATAACGCGGTGTTGAGTTCCGCCTCTCAACATGCAATGTCTCAATTTCAGGTGGAAAGAAGAGAACAGAGTTTCTTAATACTAGATTTTTTCATTCTACCCTGCCGCTGTGTCTCATATGAAAGGTAAAAAAGAATATAAGATATGATAAAAAAATGTTTATAGTTATTATAAATATTACCTCGAGTGGGTTTCTAACCAACCCGCATTGAAAAAAAATTGCAAAGAATAAAAATTAAATGATCCTAAGCTTTAGCATCAAAAATAACTAAAATTTATCACTCACAGGTCCAAAGAACGTCTGCATCCAGCTTTGATTCATGACACATAAGCTTTTGCCCGCAACACAGTTTTTTATTACTAATTTTGCTCCCGTCTAAAATAAATTTAGTAGTTAATTAGTTATATTAAATCTGTTAGAAAATGCAATAAATATAGAATTCAATTAGAATAATATAAAAGAAATACTTTGCCATTAATAGTATAGCAATATTATAAATATTCAATTAAACTAGGTAATTACTTCATAATTAAATAATTCTTGCGGCTGGGCGCTATTAAAAAGTATTGATAAAATATTGTATATAGATGGAATTAAACTATTCAACACGTTAGTGTTGAATTATAATTTGCAAGAAAATTACAGTTCTACATTTAAAATAAAAATACGTTAGAAATTGGTTAAGTGCGAATTGGAGTTGCCCATCGAGGGTTCCCTGCCTATTTTAGTGGTGTAAGTCAACGGGAAGTACAACTTTTAAAAGTTTACAATCTTAAGTTTTTGCGAGAGTATTAATATGCTGCAATAGTTTTTATACAGATAAAAATTATTACAGCACATTAATATAAATTTCTTAATATAAATTACCATTTGTCACATTTTTTCCCATTTATTTGTAATGCAAGATTCACTTGTTGCCAATTTTTTAAATTATAGAACCCGAAAGGTTTTGTAGAGATGAGAATATATAATGAGAATATATTTAATATAATATTTTAGAAATACTTAATACTTACAAATATTTTAATATATTTTGTTAGTATATTATATAGGTGCGATCGATAATTTTTCTGTTAATTGTTGACTGTAACGTAAATAAATACCTTGACAGCACTACCTAAGCCTTCAAGTCGGTCACGTGGAAGTAGTGGCGTTGTGGTCCACCTACAATTACTATCCTTAATTGCACTTAAGCGTATAGGCATTCTATCTTGAGGACCTGGTACAGCTTCAGGCGTATAACGCACATACAATGCAGCTGACTAAACATAATTAAATCCTAATTGAATTTTAAATATTTAATAACAGGTACAGTCCGTACAGGTACAGACGTAAACCGAGCCTTGTATTTGTGTGATTGATCACCCAAAATAAAGCCACAGTAACATAATCTTTTAGTAATAATATTTGTTATTATTCATCAATAAAAAAAGAAAAAAATTCTTCTTCATTTACTTTGATATACATAGATAAGATTTTTTAATCACAAATATTGCCTTAATTTCTACTACCATTACAATTTTTTTTGATCTTTGACATCATAAGCTTTACTTAAGTTTACAGTGAAATATGAGCGTATGAAATATTCAGTGCCTCCAAACTTTAGGAATACCTCACGCTGTTCACATAATCGAGTATAGTTTTAGATGTAGATTACATATTATGTATATTGTAGAGAAAAGCACGTGCCCGGCTATCATTGACTGCTACGTCTACCGGGTTCAAATACTACTAGATTTAATGTTTAAAATATATGTACGTAACTTATTTAAAGATACAAAAAGATTACAACAGATTGAAGTACCTCTAGTTTAACCTTATTTTATAATTAAAGTCTTTTAACGAGTGAATGATGATTTTAGGAAACAATCTAAGAGCGTAACATCTTGCAGGGATGCTTTAGGTATACCCGACACGAAAAAAATACTAATTCTATCTAACAGCGAAGAAGGTTCAGAAAGTCCATTATTTTTTAAGCTTCACTCTGTCCCCCGCGTAAAGAAGGATAGGCAAAGAGGACCAAGTGATAAGACTTTCTGTTCTCTAACTTCCACAGAATTTGTAAGACAACAGAACGAGAAAATAAAAACATTTAAAAGATATGAAAAACGAAATGGTAGGAGTATGTTTTCTCAATCTACAATGCAAATGTGAGAAACATATTTTCATTACCTGTGGATCACCATAATTTTCAGCCTTTAGAAGAAATTCATCCCCGTAATTCATTTTCTCTCCACGAACATTTTCTTCTCTCGTACTGTTTTAATAAAATTGTATTTTTTAAAGGATTACTTTTAAATTCTAGATGTACATAAAAAAAGTAAAAAACCGATGAATTTTAAAGAACATCGTTACAAAGGATGTGGCATAACAAATAATAGTGTGACATATGTAGGTGAAACCTACTTGAAAAAATTCTTATTAATTTTCAGTATGCAGAAAAGCATAATTATTGAATATATAAAACGTTTATCTGAATTAAACTTTATATCTTCTATTCTACTAAAAGAAAGGCCTGTCAAGGTAACCCATGCAAGTGGAATTTTAAATTTTTTTTGATTCCAGAAATTGTGAACGATCCCATAAAAAAGAAATATTTCGAATTAAAATTGCTAGTCGATTAGGTACAATCCGCGAGGTCTATGTCTGCTTTGCTTTATTGTAGGTGTAATTTCGATTGTTTAGACTAAACTGGTTTATTCTGCTTTTGAATTAGAGTTCCAAAAGACCTCTTATACTGAGAGAAGCGGTACATATTGGAAGATATAGATTTCAATGTATTAGAATGAAAAAATTAATGTGTGCGTATGAATAAATGAGTAATAGTTTTAAAAATCGTCGACACAACGCTGTTACAGATTTTTTTTATGGAAAAAGATAAAGCACGTTTGCTAAGCGTACGGGCCACCTGATGGTAAGTGATCACCGCCGCCCAAGACCCCGTGTAACATCAGAGGAGCTACAGGTGCGTTGCCGGCCTTTACTGATAATTCAGAAAGATTCGGTATTTTCTCAAAAATCCAACAAGCGAAAGTAAAATTTATTAGGTCCGTCGTAGAAACATTGATACTATATTTCTTATATCTATGCTTCTACGACTAATAATAAAACGTTTTTTATTATCTGGCTCGACTCACAAATAAAAAACTCAGTTTAAACCACGAGAACTGTATATTCTTATATTCATAAGTATATATATAATAATAGAATTGCAGTTTTGGTTTTTAATTCAAAATTAAGTACAAAATGAAATCTTTTTACCTAAGAATCACGAAAGTATTTCTGCAGCATGGTGTAGTAATCGGTGACAAAGTCATAAGGCATCCATCGTTGATATTTTGCATATAATCTACCTGCCTTTCACTGACCAAACTGGATAGCGCCAAATTATTCGGAGACTTTTCACCGGAAGCTGTTTTTTTAACTGATGACAGTTCGAATATGAATTTTACTAATTTAATTATAACGATCATAATAATTCCTACAGATTAACTTCACGCTGTTTCCCGTATGTAGCGGAGTAGCCAGAGAGAACGGAATGCAAACGCGACGGTCTATACTTCTGTCGCCTCGTCCACTGTCATCAACCTCTTCATACATACTTGCCCTCCGGGGGTCCTAATGCTTTTTATTTGTCCTCCAATATCATTGATAATGTGTTTTCGATCAAATTCAAAAAAAGATCAACCCAGGTAAATACCCTACCTTTCTTACACATTTCCTTCATAAATTTTTCTTGCTATTTTTTTACCTATAAGTAATTCTTCAATCAATGAAATCTTTACCAGGAACGCATAATTTAAAGCGATCCCGACTGTTGATCCTAATAAACTATTGGGCTTTTAATTTATATTAATAAACTTTTGGCTTTTCTTTTTAGTTTTATGCAGTCGGGGTTTTTGTTTCAAAAAATATATTTTTATTTGGGTATGCTCTTATTTATACTAAAAGTTCTTACGTTTTGGAAAATTTCATAATTTAAGGTCCTCTCTCAGGTATAAACTCTTTAATCTTTTGATTGTGTTTAGAAGTTTTATTTACTCACGTAAGGACATATGACAGACAAAAAATCTTATAAGTATCATTATCTAATATTTAATATTTTTATTTCCTCACTCTGGTGTCAAGCCAAAGGTTGAGTTCCGCCACTGCACACGCAATGCCTTCAGAATTAGGCCGAATATGGGGTACGGAGTACCGTAGGTATAGTAGGAGTACGGAGTGTATTGTACAGCAGGGTAGAGGGAGAGCAAAGAAAATAATGATTATTATAAAGATTTAAATCAAAAAGATCTTTACCTCAATATACGCATTTTAAAAAAGCAATCAACGAAATGTACCTTCTGCATTAGTTATAATTATGCATAGGTATGTAAAAAAATTATTAAGTTTAAGTATGTTAATACCTTGCATATCTGTAGCCACTATCTGGACATTAAAGCCAAAAAGAACAAATGTTCCACTTATAGCCAATGGTCTCTAAAATACATACCCTTAGTTAAGCACTAATATTCGTGTATAATTTACTACATAAATATATACAGCTTACAATGTATTCATATATTATATAACACACAACATCGGAAGGAAATATAGTACTACAAATACCTCTTTAAGTAAATTGCTAAACAATGTTCTAGATCTTTGCAGTAATAATTCTCTTCTGTCTCGTTTTCGTAAAAATATTTTAAATTCATACTAGAAAAAAGCAGCTAGTTTTAATATTATTTATTATAATTTTTATGTCAAATAAATAAAAAAAGAAACGGTGAAACAAAGGCCACAACTGAACTAAAATAAAACATTCTATATTCAAATAGATACTAGGTAGCGAGCTTGGTACAAGGATTTTTATTCTTCAGCAAATATAAAATTGGCTTTAAAGAGAACTAATTCTATTAAAATAACAGTTACCTTACAAGATGTTTGATATTACAAATATACCAACTCGGTACCAACAAACAAACTAAAAAATCAGGAAAATAGCTTTTATCAGCCCAATAATCTGCGAAATTTCTAATTTCACAGCTAAGTGACTACTAAGTAGTTGTTACTAAATTGGATCTATAATATAAAAATTATAAATACAATTTTAAATAACATTGATGGTTTTTTTATAATAATAATATAAACACATGTTACTCAGTTTCTAAGGGAGAACGTGTCATCTACAAGAAGATATGGTAGTGAAATGACAAGATGCAGGAGGTGACTCATGAAAAGAAGGTTGCCTTTAAGAAGTGGCAACAATTTAACTCTCTTGAAGACAGTACTCTACTTAGTTGTGAAGAGTGCCAGTCAAAGAGCTGTAGCGAGAGCCTGCAGTAAGAGTTTATCACCACTGTATAATAAACTTGAAACTGTGGAGGGGCAGAAGCTCATTTACAAACTGACACGTTCCCAAAAAAAGCGACGTAAGATATCGCAAAATATCTTTGGATTAGGGATTCTCAAGGTACGCTGCTCTGTAGTCATGCCTCTATAAAGGAGAGATGGGGAAGCTACTTCCAGGAATTGCGTAACACTCATTATCCGTGTAGTCTTCGTCACTACCCTTTACTTACAACTCGGACTTATTGCCCCAACCCTTGAGGAAACTCGTAATTGCCTTCGAAGCATGAAGAACGGAAAAGCGGTGGGACCTGACGACATTCCGATTCCGTGGAAATCTTGGACTCTCTTGGTGTGCTCATGCTTACTGACCTTTTTAACCATATCTTGAACACTGTAAAGATGCCACACCAGTGACGACTCAGGTTTATTACACCTATTTACAAGAGAAGGGGCAGTGT
Source organism: Heliconius hewitsoni (assembly GCA_018230445.1). Lineage (NCBI taxonomy): Eukaryota > Metazoa > Arthropoda > Insecta > Lepidoptera > Nymphalidae > Heliconius > Heliconius hewitsoni. The sequence goes on from DWAN01002201.1 coordinate 6,037, forward strand.
CCAAGATTGTGGTAATTATACCATGGAGCTCTTCGAGTACACGATCGACTTCAGGCGCCGCCGAGAGTGTACTATCTTTGAGTCTCAATATAGATTTCAGCCAGGATCGAACTATGAACGCCATTTTCGCCCTTAGAACTTTGATGGAGGCATACAGGGAAAAAGGAGAGCTCTGCATGTGGCCTTTTTAAATTTGCAGAAGACCTTTGACCATGTGCCTCGACCTGGTTGTATCGATCACGATGTCTATAGCCGGATAAGCGCTGACTGGGCCAGGAGGTAATTGGTGTGGTCTGTGATCGCAGGATACCGCCCAAACTCAAGGGTCTAAAGGGTCTACAAGAGCATCGTCCGACTGGTACTTTTATACGGCAGCGAATGCTGGCCAGCGAGATCTCGGCACACTCGGGAGGGTCACGTCACGAAAATGGTGGATATGGGCGTATCGCGGTCTGACCGCATACGCAACACGTTTATACGAGGTAGTCTTCAAGTCCGTGACGTAGCGCATAAACTCCAAGAGAGTCGTCTGAGATGAATTGGCCACGTTACGCGCCGGTCTAAGAACTATATCGGATACAAGTGCCTTGCTATATAGCAAGCCACTTGCATTTCAATCCGTGGAGTGAGACCTCCCGGACGAGCAAAGAAGCGCTGGTTGGATGTCATGATACAATATATGAGAGCCAATGGTCTGACCACCGAGGATGCTAAAGACCGTGCAAAATGGAGTAGGTTGAGTACGAATGCAGACCCTGGCAGCTGCCGGGATTAATACCAGGAGGAAGATATTAAATATCATAAAATATATAGTTTTAAAAAAATGTTAATTTTTTTATTATCTACAAAAAGAAAAATATATATCCATTATTTAAATTACCTCATTTTTGAGCCTTTCTTCACTCCAATTGCCTACCAGCACATTATTGTTATAAGCCATTTTTTTAATATACTATATATTAACAAAGAAGCAAAACAATAAAATTTCAAATGTAACTGTCAAATTTGCATTAATAGTGATGGGTTAACTCGAATTGAGTTCTTTGAATGAAATAATTAAATAATACAAATCTTTGTATTATGTCATTACAACCATAATGTTTGCATAAAAAATAAGTGGTACTGTTACAGTTTTATTTTCAATTCATAGTATAATTGTTGTAAATTATTTCCGTAGAGTCAGTAGCGTTATTATATTTTGATAATGCTTGTTTAGTACGTCAGATACCGGATGCTTAAGATATCTCTTAAACATCCTATTTCTGATAAACTATATGAATAGTCTCACGTCTATATTAATTATTGGTCCACACTATACCACTGTACAAAGCCTCTCCATCAGTGATCAACGCTATAAACGTGTCCATTAGACTAGAACGATTATAAAGACTATTTTTAACTTAAAAGCAATATTTATTTAACCATTGCAAATTTCTTAACTAATATATTATGTTGATGATTCATATAAAACAATTTATTTTATATTTTTGACTAGGTATTAAAACATACTTTTTTATATAGCGATTTTATTGTATAATTTTATTTTATTTTAAAGTGGAAATCTATTTGATTTTCCTTAAGATTTTCTTTGAACAAGTTTCAATTAATCAATCTATTTTTTTAGCTATTATCTAATAAGATTAGTACTATTTCTTATTGTCTATTATTGATATTTTTACATAATAATCTTTTATATTTTTTATATTTACGTAATATGTTATGTTTATATAATAATCCTCTGTCATAGTTGATTTTATTAGTTTCGACAGTGTCATCAAAGTTTCATAGATGTAATTGATGAAAAATATTTTTGTAAGCCACAGATAACGAATTTATATTAGTCTTAAATATATCCCGCGCAATTTAAATTTGGTACCTATAGCTAGCTTAGCTAGTTTTTTACCATAATTTTTGAAACTTTGTAATTTGCTTTGTATACTGTAAATACATTTTCTTACAATTTCTCACAATTTCTTACAAAATGTAACCATAAGCATTTTTTTTATTAATAATGGATCGCTAAGGAATAGTTTTTGTATAATTTTTATTATTAAATTTTCAAAACTACTAAAATATTTTAAAATTTAAATTAAAAAAGCTATATGAAACTGTTTATTTCTAAAGTAAGTAAAATAAAAAAAAATAGCAAAAGGTTTTTTCCACCAAATTAAATAAACAACTCTCGAGCATTGTTTCTCTAGTGGATCATTTCTACCTATATAATATCATTTGAAAGGAGAATGACAGTTATTTTTAATCTCAAATTAGATATAGGTCATAAGTTCATCGTTCTACAGTAACATGTAGAATTGCTCATAATTTAGAGTTAGTTGAATTTTCATGACAAAAACTCTCTATCATTTTTTAATATTTACACATAAGTAATAATACTGTTCACAATGTCATATAAATATGTTATATTATGTATTACTATATTAAGTGCGATTTTAACATGTAAGTGTGTAAAATTTTCATCTTTGGATGTTGTTTACAATAAAGGTGTAGATGCATATGCAAAAGAACGTTGGTCGGAATGTATCCTACAGTTTGAAGGAAGTCTTCATTTATATAAAGTTTATAAATCAATTATAATCAATTGTAGGATTAAATGTAAGTCTGAGTCTGAGAATCATCATATATTAACTGAAAATATTGAAGAACTAAAAATATTTGAATTTTTTCTTAATATGAAAGATTGTTTAACAGAATGTCAACAAGGAGGCTTTGAAGATGCTAAATTGTTGAGTAATGCATCTGATACAGTGTTATTAAATATGCAGCATAAAAAACCATACGCCTATTTACATATGTGTTATTATCAAAAAAATGCTTTACATAAAGCTGCTTCAGCTGCTTACACTTACTTTGTGGCAAATACTGATGATCAACGGATGCAAAGAAATGTAGAGTATTACATACAGCAACCAGAAGTAAATTTTAAAGAAGTCAATGATTTAGAAAGTGAGGACTATCAAATTTTATTTAAACTTGGCCTACAAGCATATGAAAAAAATAAATGGGGTGAAACAATTGGTAATATGGAAAAAACATTGACACATTATATGACTTGGGAAAACTTTTGTCGTGCAGATTGTGAACATCAACAAGATCAAGAGTTGTCGTCTGAATTTATGATAACTATTTCAAATATTATACTTCCCGTTCTGATATGCAAGCAAAAATGCCAAGATAAATTGCATCCCTTATATAATTCAGGTGTAGAGTTTTTAGCAGATGTATTAAATTATTTACAAATATCTTATTACCACATGGATAGATTGGAAGATGCTGCTAAGGGAGTAGCTACTTATTTATTTTTACATCCTGCAGATGAGGATATGATTGAAAATAAACGCATTTATAAAACAGTTGTGGATGAAAACAAATTTATAGAAAGATCTGACATTATCCATTATTTTAAAAGAGATACAAATGAAAAGCAGTTATTGATTTTTTTTCTCGAAAAGGATAATAATATTCCTAATGCCAATGTTGTATAACCAATAGACTTTCTGGCAGAATATACACTATAATAATAAAAATACAAGTGTATTTTTCTAATTTGTTTTTAATATGTAAATTAATGTTATTAACATGATTTAAATGACTAACGATTTTTTCTATTTTTGTATATTAAATATAATGAAATAAAATAATTTTTGTTTTCTTTATTAGAATTGATTACTAAATTTGTATTATTACTCTGTACTTAAACCATCTTTTTAATATTTTCATGTGACAGAATGAATTAATTTAGTACACAACCTAGTTAATCAAAAAATTAAAAATTATAGAATATTTAAAAACAAAACATGGGATTCAGCTTAATTTGAAAATATACCTATATAAAACTATAAGGCTTCACAACCTATTTACAATCTTATTTTACTTTACTAAATATTATTCTGGCATGGTCTTATTTTTAACAATATGCAGGCAGACAACCACTTGTAATACAGTTTTATATGATATTGAAACTAGTAGAATAACAAAACAAATATTTCAAGATCAGCATAGCATTAGAATAGAAGCTTAGTAATTATATACTGGTAACACTGTGGAATTTTTTGTAATGGCGATACATTGAGGGCCAATATCTGTCATTCAAATCATTGAATAGGATTCAGATTGGATTTATTTTAAATATAAATTTTGAATATATGTTTTTCATTATCAATGTAAGCAATAAAAAATATTATTGTTTCATATTTTACAACAATAAAATAAAGTAAGTTCTTAATTTTTTATCTTCCTTACTGTACTAAAGTATTGGGAATATAAACATTACCCATATTAAAAGACCTTAGTGGTGAAGGTACTGTTGTATATTTTTGCATTTTTTTTATAATTCATCCTGTACCCTATATAGCCGGGCAGGCAGAGAGAACCTAGTGTTAAGATATTTCATTCTCCACTTTTGATTAATCTTAAAGACCTTTGTGTTATCAGGGTGACGAATGAAAAATAATTTCCCCAAGTGGAAATTGAACCCTTAGCTTAGCTTAGCGCTTACAGTCAGACGCTGTGCCGCTGCACAGTCACAGCTGCCAGCAGAGAATAAATGTAAATAATTTTTTGTTACATACATTTTGTAAAAAACTAAAAGCTTTTATTTAATATTTTTATAGATATAATGTTGTATATTTCAGGTGAAGAACATAATATGGCTTCAGACATGATTGAAGATAAGCTGACTATTAAGAATATATTATTTACCAAAGCTTTGCCAAACTACACTATTCCCATACCAATAGATGGTCATAAAATTTTCCCATGTACTGATTGTGGTGATAAGTATGCATCTAATATTTTAATGATTTGAATATTAACTTAATATAATGTTATAATAGTTTTTTTTTTTCAGATTTTTGCTGGAGTCTAGTTATAATTACCATATTAACAGAAAATCGTTGCAAATAACATATTTGTGTAGACATTGTAGTAATGTCTTTACTTTTAATAATAGATGTAAATTACTTTCCCATATCAGGTCCCATGCATTTAAAACTGCCACAATTAATGTAAGTGACTTAAAGATAGAACCTCTACCAATTCAAGAAATAAATTGGACAGTTGCAAACAGACCCAGTAATGATGAAACAAGACCAAACCCTACAAAAAATGATGTCTGCTTTGAGTGTGATGAGGCAATTGATTCAACTGGAGCAATACAAAAGGATAGAACAAAACATTACATGAGATACACAAATAAGGTCTATATGTGCCCTGTTTGTTTATTTACAGTACCTAACACTTGCATGCTAGTAGCACACTTACGAATTCATTTAAGGATTTCTCCATATTTCTGCCCTGAATGTGGTATTCATTTATCTAGCAAAAGTATAAAATACCCATATTTCCATGATTGTGAAGGTTTTAGAATGATCAGAGCTACTACTAGAGTGCAATGTAAGCAAATAAATTGTAACAAAATTTTTCATCCAAATGAGTATAGAGAACATATTAAAATTCATATTAAAACAGTATATAAATGTTTAAAATGTTTTCTAGTATGGCGAAATAAAAAAAATAATAAAAAACATTCACCATGTCTTTTTGATGAGGAGAAAATTGAAGTTTTCCATCAGTGTGAGATATGCAATCTTATGATGCCTAAAAAGGAAAGTACCTATACACACTTAAACAAACATTATATAACATCAACAGAACAATCTGGAAGCCAAGTTTACCCATGTTTGATTTGTAATGTTTCATTTAATGTGATTCCTCATTTAATAAAACACCAAATAGATGCTCATGGGGCATGTAAGGATGTCTTGTCAAAATTTTTACAGGAATCTGATTCTAAAAGTGTATCAAAAGGAATATATCGCGTAGTTAAAAGATGTGACAAATGTTTAAGGAGCTTTATATACAAATGTCGATTAGAAAATATCCACATACTGCCAAATGCATGCCCATATAAATGCTCCAACAATAATACAATAAATAATTTGTCCCCTCACAAAGTAGGAAAGAATGAAATCAAATGTGGTATTTGCAAAGTATATATAATTGATGATTGGAAAACAGTCAAAACTCACTTTGCTAACTTTCATAAAAATCATCAGTGTTTGGATTTAACTTTGTCATTGAAAAGAATTAAAGATATGAATTACTTTATTAAAAAATCAGATAAATTATTACAATATAAAAAGAGTAATAGAACTAGAGTAAAACGTATAAGAATTAAAAAATCTAAAAAACATTTAAAAGATAGGATATCATTAGAAGCAAAATTGGAACCGCGAAGTGCACCTGGTGAAAATAATTGGTGCAAATTATGTAACATTAAATATGCTGACGATTTGCATTTTCAAGAACATATTATCACTCACAGAGATCCTTGTATGGCATATCAGTGTATGGAATGTGGGCAATGCTTCGTTGTTAAACCTTCATTCTCTACTCACTTGTTATTAGAACATGATATATCAAATGTTAATGAATACATAGACAAAAAAAAATGTTACAATGAACTTGCTTTATCTAAATATATTCACAATAGCTTAAATGAAAAGCATGCTCCTCTTAAGGAAAATCAATGTAATATTTGTAGAGATCAATTTGAAAATGCCACCGACTTAGAAAAACATTTTAGAATGCATGGGATGGCATTTTTAATGAAAAATAAGAACAACAGTCCATAGTCGGTATTATTTTATTTCATAAAATATGGATATCCTCACGTGTCATATTTTTTTGTATGTTACTATTGAATTTAAAGAATCTTAAAATAATTAGAAACTAAGAATTAGCAATGTTCTATAACATAACATTTTATTTTTATTGTGTACCAAATTTGTAAAATGTTCTGGATATTATTGTTATAAATAATAGTCCTATAAATAATATAAATGTGATAGTGTGTGCAGGTAGACCAAATCCTCCCATTTTCACACAAAAACTACTTGAACAGATTTAAATTAAATTTTACAGTAATACAGCTTATACATCAGAATAATAAAGACAAAAATTTATGTAGTATAACATTAACTTTAAGCGGGCGAAGCCGGTTGGCGTCGCTAGTTTTTTATATTTATGGCAGTTTGTAATTTCGTAATTTTATAGCATTTTCCACTATGTTCACAATAATTGTTGTTCTTAGTTTATCTACTTCATTTGTATTATTTTTTTGCAGCCCACCAAATAATTTGTGAATGTATATGGTGCTTCATATTTATGAAACAATATATGTTTTGATCATTTTTAGGTTCATTTAATTGTAAACATAGTTTAATGCTTTAGCAGCTTATATCACTAGTAAAACTTGCTTTTAGTAGGTTATATTATTTTAAGTTTATGTAAAAACTAACTTGACATGTAATTAAGACAATATATATTATATAATTATAACAAAAGTTTCATTGGTGAATTATATAGCTTTTGCTGTATCCCACATTTAGCAGGATAGGTAGAGGGAACCTAGTGTTAAGACACTCTGTTCCCAACTTTCTGTCGATTTTTTCTAGGCATTGTGTCGCTTTTGCCTTGAAAGTCTACACAGTCTTACAGTCAGTTTTACAGTCACACTTTCTGCCGCTGTGCCACATATGGCCTCATTAGAAAATTAATATTATTAAAATTGGATATTGACATAATGTCAATATATGTTACATTTATACATATTGAGCATTTATAAATATAAAACAATGTTTGTTATAAAATTCATAAAATACACAATAATCAATATTTGTATGATTATTTTATTAATAAATTATCTAATTCATTAATAAAATTTAAATAGTAAATTAATTATTAAGTTTTGTTACATCAGGTTGACTATAAAATTATATTACACTCACAATACAGTCAAAAGAAATTTAACTATTTATATGTCCATACTTGTTGCAATATATGAAATGATGCAAAAGAATGCTCATTGTCGATTTTTTTATAAATATTTGTATAAAAAATGTCAAAATTAATCTTAAAATAAAGATTTATTTTAATTTAGAGAGGAATAGCCTGCCTTTCTTTATTATATCCCTACAAGTCTTTATCTCTACTTATTCAGATATAATGGGTGGTAAGCCAATTTTCCTTTAAGACTACACCGACACATAGGACATTTTTTTTCAATTTGTAAAGACTGCTCTAGACATGTAAGGCAGTAAACATGACCACACTTAGTAGAAGCCAATGGATTAGTACCCAATTCATCCCAACAAATAGCACATTCACCAAACTTGTTTGTTGTTTTGTCATTCTTGTTTTTTAATCTTTTTGATGGGGCATGAGAATTCTGGAACATAAGAATATAGCATAAATGAATTAAGTGTTTAGATTAAAAGTTTAAAATTTTCTTAAAGAACGAAATTAAGCAAAAATGTAGACAATGGAGTATTTTTAGAGTAGGTTATATTATTTGTAAAGACTCACAAATATATTAAAGAGCTTGAATATTACTAAGTATAAAAAATCTAGTCATCACAATTTTCATCCTGTAATATATACCAATGAGCTAAACCATATTATAAGTAACTCAGAATCATACAAATTCATTTATATGTATACTATTCACTCCTTATTCTTTAAATTTATTATTTAGTCTAGAGTAAGTTGCTTCATTTTTATAATAAAAAAGTAGCAAAGTAAAAAAAACTATAATGAATTATTTAGTTTTTTTTTTAAATTACCCACTTAATTAGATTGATTTTGTAAATTGATGATTAATATTTAACTATAATTTTCATAATCAGTTAAGGGATACATCTAATAATCATTTAATATAAAATATAATCAAGAAATTGATTAGGTGCCTCACCGGACTAGTATCCTTTTTCTTTTTTTTAGATGGTTTTGTGTTTGATTTTTCCACATTTGTAATTTCTAAACTCGAGTCAAGAGATTCATCACTATCAATTTCAATAATAGCATCGGCTAAACTACTGTGTTCAGCTAATGTAAAAGAGTTCGATAAATCAATAACAATATTTTTCCAGCTATTCATTGTATGCTAAGTCTATAGAAGCAGATGTGGATTTGTTAAATACTTTCGACAGGTAAAATTGAATAAAGCTCAGCCGATTTTACAGTTTTACAAATAAATTACGAATTACGAATTATTAGTCTTAACACCAGTGCCGTGATGCTCCTGTAGGGCAAAACAATTGCAGGTGATGGAATTATGGCAGAATTAGGGATGTTCGATGATCATCGATTTTCGATAAACATCAATTTTAGAAGATAAAATTATTAAATGCAATATCGGTGTTACAACATCGATATTGCATTAAATAAAACATCGTAATATCCATGTCAGGACCATATATGTGAGTCAGGACATATAATCGAAATTTAGTAGCGCACTTTTAAAATTTATATTTTTACAGTCGATTACACAAAAAAAATTAAAATGTTATGTTATATCATAGTAATTGTTTGATTTATTGATGACAATATGTGCAAAAACATTGATGTTGGTTAACATCAATGTTTTTCTTTCGATTCTTATCGAACAACTCTTCGATGTTGACATCGACGATTTTCTAACATCGGACATTCCCAGGCAGAATACAGATTCTAGATTTAAAATATTCCAGAGCCAAATTATATTATAGAACTATAATATAATTTGGCTCTGGAATATTTTGAATTATATATATATATATATATATATATATATATATATATATATATA
>DWAN01002202.1:0-15679 GCA_018230445.1 Heliconius hewitsoni
GCGGGTTCGAGTCCCGCTACGTTCAAATTTTTATACGTTTTCTAATTAAGTACATACATACTTAATACTGCACTATATGTGAATAAAAATCAGCTTCACGCTGTATCACACACACAGCAGGTTAGGCAAAGTGAACCTAATGTTAAGAATAGGAGGGAACCTAAAGTTTTCCACTTTCTGCCGAATTCTGGAGGTATTGCGTGTTGAGTGGCAGAACGAAAGCGTGTAAACAAGAATAATTTATATCCTCGAGCCGATATCGAATCCACAACAATCGTTATACACTATCTCACTACGCCAAGATAGCCTGGCATCGATGGATTTAATAAAATACCATATGTATATTAAAATTCTAAGTATAATACGGATGTAACAATCGTCAACGAGTGAATATTGTCTCTCACAGTGCTCGTACAATGTACGTATGTATGTAAGCATACGCTTTAATTATAGTATCCGGTTTTCATCATTAGATATGTTGTTTCCCAAGGAAAGTGGAAAATAGCGACATAAAAAGTACATACTCGTTAGAATAGGGCTGGTTGTATCAACTTAAGTCTTAGATTACGTGGTTACATGTTTCTTTATGTACAAAAATATTGAATATAAAAATTACATAAAAAAATGAAATTTAAATATATATTTTTTCTAAGCGAGCGAATCGAACATATCGTCTGGCATATTTTAAATAAATAAATATACAAGAAATCTTAACCTCATATTACTTTGAATTGATTAGAACTATAATTTATAAATATTAAGTAATCATATTCATAGATATATAACACTTGATATCATATTATGTTTCTTTATAATATATATTTAATATTATTATTAATCAATGACACAGTTCTCTTTTTTATGTCCTCCATTCAATCTGAGACACTACATATAATAAGACACTTTTTAGTTACTTTCAGTGAAGTCCTGTTGAAAAGTCTTAAATATTTAGTAACTAAAATTATAAAAACGATGGCAAAATCTCGCTACACTGCCAATTGAAAGTGAACGTACTCGCACACACACGCATTATATAATATAACACATATGTGATATGTCAATGTGTGTGTCACGTCAGGAAGCTTCGTGTGCAGATAATATCTGCACCTACACCTATATCTGCCAGATATAGGTGTCACTAGAAGAGGTCGTACTAAAAATATAAACTAAAATGACAGTTTATATTATTTGTCATTAAACAGCTATATTATTTTTTTATTGCTATACAGGTAAGAAATATAGCATTCAATACTCATATTTGTTTAATAAAAGTATTATTATAAAAAATCGTTTACAACTTAGCTCTAATTGTAAAAAATATAAACTATACAAATATACTTATAGCTTATGCTTTCTTTATAGAAAGCATTTAATACTTATATGAAATCAAATTTTAAACTAACACTTTTAAACATGCTGTATAGCAGGATGGGCAGCACAAAACTAGTGCTAAGATACTCATCTCAACGCCGTGGTTTGTCCAGGTCAGACTAGACAAGAGAAAGAAAGTGGAAATAATAATTACTCAAAAAATGGGAATCGAATCCACAACCGTCGTCTTTACATTCAAACGCTGAAAGAAATAAATAGCATACAAGATATTATATAAAATAATCTACTTCGGTATATCAATGTATAAAAGTAACGTAGATAGATCACGACGCGACGACGCTCCGATTATGGAGAAAATGAACTTTGCTATAAATTTCTTATCGGTTATCGTAATAAGCCTTATTTGATTTTATTATTTAACATTCATCAGCTTGGTGGTGCATTAGAAAAGAGTTTAACTTAGTAAACGTAGGTTGTGGGTTCGTTTTATACTTGGAAAATATTATGTTTTCTGAATTAAAAAAATAGTAGCTGTTTCTTATGTTAAATCTTTATGATATTCTCGAATTATTTTTTTTAAAGTGTAATACAAGTTAACAAAGTATCTTATTATTTTACTCCTTACTTTAATATTCTTGCTAAATCACCGTACCACTAAATCTAAAACAATTAATCATTTTTATCTGTCAATGTCATATAACAAATTAAACTTTTTTATAATCTATCCTGTCCCATTTAATTGAAACAGCAAAAAGTCCAATAAAATTACAATCAATAAACGTATTACTCAATAACTTATCTGTGCATAAAAACGACAAATCGCCAAATCCGCAACACCGAATACGAATAGAACAATACAATTAAAATCGATATTATAATCAACATTCACTCGCATTATGCCGTCGAGTATTGATTATTATCATTTATCAATTATTAGAAACTGCTAAAGGATATCCTATTGCCAAGGTAATGCTAGTTATGCACTAACCTAAACATGTTCTCGATTGGTCCTAGACTCGAGCATATCGAGATATGATATCAAGTGACATATTTAGTTCCGGCTTCATGAAATTAATTTTGTAACTCTATTTATAAATAGGAATGTGAAATGTATCGAATATTGTAAATGAAATGTTTTAACATTATATTAGAGTGACCGCTCTATGTGCGAGTTTATAAAAATATTTAAACCTACATATATATATTTAGACCTACATATATACGGGATTTTTTGTCTGTAATTGTTAGTAACTATATAAAAATAAAGTAATTAAAAAAAGAATTCTCAAAGTACAATTTATTATACATACTTCCGTATTCCCGAAATACTGAACCATGTCTGTCTTTCTCTGAAAAATTTGGCCTAAAAATCGGAACGTACTGTCAAAAACGTCTAGCAACGCTGATAAAGGTACACTATTAGCTTGTCGTATCACCGGCGGCAGTTATGGGTTCGATTCCGACTCAAGAGAAGGGAATATTTTTACGTTTTCATTTTCTCAACTTCGCCACTCAGTACTCAATGCCTCGAGAATTTGGTGGAAAATGGAGAACGAAAGTGTCAAAAATAATAAATTACGATACGATAACTTTATTAATACGACCGTTAATAAAATCACATACATACACAGAAAGTCAGTATGCCCTTTATTATTTAAATTAAGAAATAGATATCCTAAAAGAAAAAGAACGTTTAGAACAAAACAATTTAAAAATAAATCTGATGTGGTCTTGCTACCAGTAGTTAGTTTCTTTTCCTTAAAATTTGATGATTTATAAGTTTTCTCAAATCATCTCAAAGGTTAAAAACTTGAACGTAAGTTACAATTGATGATATAAGATGACCATTACCGATGACGATGCACATGTCTTTGAAATCTACGTTATATAATTTTTTTAGAGCTTTACGCGTTTTCTATAGTCCTCCCATCCGAATTTCTTCTGCCTCTGCCTTCAGTTTATACACGAAAGATACAACAAACGTCAACCCCATGAAACCCAAAATAATGATTTTTAAAATATGTGTCTGTTGTCGGTTAGTATGTTTCAGACAAACTGATTTAAATTTAGTATTTAACAATTGTATTTTGACACTTTTCCCTTAACATTTAATGTTTATATATATATATATATATATATATATATATATATATATCGGTTCATAAGTAAAAAAAGTTATGTAAATATTAAGTAGTTTGTCTGTCACAAAATAACTGTTTTATTGTAATGGCTGATACTTTAGTTTTCATTGTATTAATATTGTCCTAACAATGACGATGTTCGTACCCGTAACCACTACGATTCTGGTCAGATGTTATCCCATTAAACCACGATGGCCTCAAAAATAAAACTGCTTACATTAACACTTATTACTACTCTAAACTTACTTAGATAAAATATCATTAAATTAGATTCAGTAAAAGAATTTCTTTCACTCAGCTTTGAATTACTAAAAAAATCTGCTTTACTTTCTGTAACCCTCATACAACAGGGTAGGCAGAGGGAAACTAGTGTTAAGATACTCTTTTCCTACTTGAATTACTACCATTGTTGACTGTACGTTAGGTGTTCTTAAAAGCAGTATTATACAACCAATATTAAATTTTTGCAATAAAATCAGTCAAATTACAAAGTGTACAGTATGATATTTAACACTATATGCATTATACTGCCGTAGAGTAGTTTAAGCTCGTTTGATAGCAAGCCATGTTTGTGGCTTCATATTCCGCTGGAAAATATTATTATTTTGAAACGTAACTGTTTTCGATTCAATGCATTACTGAATGTATTGGCAATAACTAACTATGTTATGAAAAAAATCTGTTTCACGCTGTATCCCGCGTCTAGGCTAAGGGAACCTGGTTTAAGACACTCTGTTCACCACTTCCCGGCGAACATTTCGAGGCAATGCATGTCTTGCGGCAGTGGCGGAATTCAACGCTGATATGACGAAAACATGATATATCGATACAAAGTATTAGATAAATAATAGATGAAGTATATAAAATATTTAAGAAATATATTTATTACGTTATTAAAAAAACTTTTGTAACGATCAATCTCGTAATAATAGTATTATTCAATATAACTCGTTAGTGTTTATTGTTTAATTTTATTTATTATTTTTAATAAATTCACTGTCGAACAATGTAATGCTTTCGTGTTACGTCGGTCTTTGTTATACAAATATGGCTGGCGGGTGTTATTAGCAATCTACTTTTTATTCTCAACTTAGTTAGTTGTAGGAACATAGAACAGAGAAGAGTTGTAACAGATTTGTAACGAATTGAGAGAATCTTAACATTCAAATGTCTTTTATCTTTTAGCTTCACGCTGTATCCCAAATATAGCAGGGTAGGCAGAGGGAACCTAAAATTAAGACACTACATCCCTCACTATCCACCGAATCCACTTAAAAATTACTTTTATATAAGTCTATTTATTTCATAGCTTGCAATTGTAATAACTTCTTTGTAATGTTGTTAATATTTCATCAAGTATTTGGATTGGCTTCATTGACAGAATATGTCGTTTAATTTGTTTTGTCTGTGATAATATTTCACATATAGGTACAATTAACCCTTTTTCTTAGCTCCTGCATAAAACAGGGTACGCAGGGCCCTAATGTCTAAATATTATTTATAATTTTGAGACATAGCATGTCGTAGCGGTAAATAGGCAGCACTACACTTTGCTTCAATAGATTTACGGAAAATTAAAATATAATCACTCCTCTGAATTGAACCTGCAACTATGCTGCCCCACTGCGCTATAATGACCAAAACAAAGTATATAAATAATATAAAATCGTTTATCGACATACGTGTTGGTACACCCACTAAATATACGATAAGTATAATCGTTAAAAGGTGAAATGGCACGTGCTACGTCGGAACTGTTGTAATCGATAATTACAACATTGACTTATCTAATTGCCTATTTCGATGTAAACATAATGGTTTATTTAAAATTTATTTTCATTTTATTTCCATTGCCAATATATGTATGTTACTCAACTGAGTAATTATAAATCAAAATATTATGCTCTCGCGTGATTTCTAGTTATTTGTGTGTTAGAAGTTATACTATACTACTTGATAGAATTATGTATTTTTTTGTTTTATTTTGCTATTTCTTGTATAGATTTGCTGAGTTTTATTATATAAGCAAAATTGAATAGATTCTTAATTACAAAAGATTATTATCTATATAATTAAAATGAAACAACTTTGAACCAGTAACATTCTCCAAAGTAATAAAAACCAACAAAACTCCATTCAACACGCTGAACCGTACAAAATAAGCGGTTTTCCTTTCGATAAATTATACAGATACAAAATGTTAATCACGTGACGTGAATAAACGCCAGCGACCATAGACTAGCAATTATTGAGAATTTCCTTTTGACATTTATATTGTTCTTTTTTTTTCTTAATATTTATTTACACCGCTGACAGTGCGTGACATTTTACGACCAAATGCCACGTTTTTTATCAATTCTATGATGAAAGTAACCTAAGTGGCCAATACAGAAGTAAATATAACGATGTTTTAAACGTATACATACACAGAAACTCGTTACAAAGCAAAGCGCAATTTTAGAGGTACCTGCTATTAAATGCAATGGAATGGTTACGTTAACTATTTCCATACATATTTTTTGTATGTAAAGTATATCTTATAAGATAAAATATGTAGATATATATATTTAATCTAATATATATTATATTATTGCAAAATAATGATAATTATTAAACTACGTGTTATGAATTATAATTAAAAATTTTATAATTTGTGAAAAATATGTTAATATAAAACCGGCCTCTTGTGATGTTAATTATTTAAAACCAAAAACTATGATAAAAAATATAACTTAATAAGTTTTTCTAAGGTAAAGTTTTTTCTTGCTTTTTAAATTTATTATATTATGATAACTATATTATGATGACATGTATAGTTTTTTAAAGATAATAGATATATATAGAAATATTTCGTGCATGCTTTAAACGTTATTTAATTAAAGAACACTCGAAGATAATCTTGCACGATTATACGTAGACAAGAAACCAAGAAATAGGAGTAGGTTAATAAAAGGTAGCTCTGATCTTTTTTTTCTCGCCTCGCAGGGTAGACAGGGAGTTTTAATATACCTAGTCCATTTGCCTCCCCTTTTTGACATATTGCGTATTGAGCGGTGGAGCTGAACTCCTCTTTTGTTTGCCAAATAAAAGAAATGAAAATAATTGAAATATAATTCATTCATCAAACCCACAGCTGACACGCTTATAATCAGTCACTGTTCCACTACGAAACGGCGCCTAAAATTAAATTAATAATAAAAAACAAACGTCTAAAAACACTAAATTTATTCCATTTGCTCTACAAATCTATAAAATCCTTCAAGCTGTAGCAACTATCAAAGTAAATTACAATATACATACATACATTCATACACACATGTTCACGGCGCCGCGCAATAGATCGAAAGTTGGCCACTGACGTAACAGTTCTACTTCCGAGAGTCCACCAGCTACATATAAGATATTTGTTTAGCTCTTATTTTATTGATCTGAGGTCTTAAAGATCATATGGAATAAGTTCTATTTCTATTCTTTTCTTATATACCTAAGGTTAAATGATCTCCGCATTTTCGAACGTCGATTCAAATTTTATTTATAGTAATGTTTGTATTTATAAAAAACTCAACTTTGATATAATACCAGAGACAAAAAAAGAAAATATTAATATATAATCATTTATTTCTCCCAGTGAGAATCCAATCCACAAGCTTCGCGTCTACAGTCACACGTTTGTGACCCTGCGCATCGACGGCCTTAGGAAAACAAATGCGATCTTGAACTTTTGTTACCCAATTTATTTTAAGAAAAATGAAAAGATAGTAATGTCATGTCATTTCCCACTGCCTCTGATCCAAAATAATATAAATAATTATAATATAATATAAATATCCACAATAATTTTAAAAGTTGATGACGCATTTTTTAGTCGTGATATTAATAAATACAAGCTATCGCTTACTATATAGTGAGATATAGATAAAAATCTTATTAACATATTATTATAATATACACTCACAGAAAATAAAAGTACGGAACAAAAACATTACGGAAAATTTTACAACGATACGTTTGTTTTCTTAGTTACATTAACTAAAGCAATAAAAATAGTTCAATACGACGTGAAAATTCAAAGAGATACATTTCGGGATGAAATAAAGACAATTATCTCAAATAAAGATTTTGGCCAGTCGTGGCGCAGCGACACGAAGTGTGACTGTAAAATCGACTGGTTGTGTGTTCGATCCCCACTCGAGGAGATGAAATATTTACTTAAATGTATATTTTCATTTCTTCGCTCTGGTGTCGAGGCAAAGTGAGTTCTGCCACTCAACACGCAGTGCCTCCAGAATTCGGCAGAAAGTGGGCAACGGAATGTCCTAACGCTAGGCCCTCTGCCTACCCTGCTGTGTGCAGGATACAGCATGAAGCTAATTTATTTATTTTTATCTCAAATAAGAGGACACCTACTCTCTTAGGTTACACTTAGGTTGAAAATTGAAACTTCTAAAACCCAGTAGTCCATTACAACGCGATTAATTTCTTTACAATGTAAAGGTTAATTAAGGAATTTCAAAATACCAATACAAATGCCTTTGTTCCGGTTCTCTAGATTAGTTATAATACCAAAAAAGTACTGCATTACGCAATTACGTGTTCTGTCCCACTTTTCTGTCACGAATCTTAACATTTTATTACAAAATAAGCTTTGTTATATTGGAATAGCGTTCAAAATTAATTATCTTTATTTTTTTCAGATGTAACTAATATAGTATTGAAATTGAACTTTACTATGTTAGTAATAAAGTATATAATTAATTGTCAGTAACTTATGCCTCACATATTATACAATCCTGTCATAATTTCTGGGAATTAAAAAAATACGACTTTTTTATGTTGAGAAATGAAAGTCAACTGCTTATTATATGCAAATAATACTTTGTGTTCAGATGTCTTTATTACTATTACGCTATAAAATAAATAAACAAATTTCTTAAAATATTTCTATTCTAAAAAGAATAAAAATAATGAGAGTATTAATTAAAAAAAAATATAATATGCTCATAAATATTGTTTTGAAAAAAGTATGTTAACATTTTTTTTACAGTAAAGAAATAACATATAATTTTTTTTTATTTAATAATTTTATACAAAAATGTTTGTTTATTAGTTTAAAATTAAGAATATCGTGTAAGAGTAGCATTACATTACAAGTAAGCAGAAAAAACAATATATTCGTTGCCGAATCAAGCGAAGCAGCTGAGGATAGAAAGGAGAAGCAAGCAGAACACGCAACCCTCTAGTAGTCTGGTACATTTAAATTTGAAATAAAAAACATATTTTTTAGCTTTACTTCAAACGAAAAATACGAAAAAAAAAAATTTCATAAAAAATCCCTAACAATTACTTGTTTCTCATATAACGTTAATTAAATGTTGCCTCGATTAGCTATGAAACTAAGAGCATTCTTATTGCAGACGAAGGTTATAGGTTCAAATTCAAGGTGGACTATTTATATTTTATTTGTTTAAACACGTTTTAAAACGCTCCAGTATCTCCACTGACATTTATTACGTAAATCAAATTATAATTTAATCAATAACACGTAACTTCAAAAAATATCTTTAAAAATGTTTATTCATGTCTTAAACATAAGTTTTTTATAAGCTTACTTCTTGTAAGTCATTATATTTCACTCTGTTAATGGTAAGATACGCCGTTTTCATTAAAACTTTTCCGTTTTCCACTCTACGCCTGATTCTGGAGGCTGCGAGTTGAGGGCCGGAACTCAACGCCGCATTTGCCTCGTTACCAGAGAAAAATATCAAATTTATATAATATATGTTCATAATCACGCCTCTATGTTTCCATTTACAAAAAAACGTAATTAATACTAACTAAAAGGCTTTCCAAATTAGGCAAAAGATAACTTCGACGATACCTATTCCATAATATTCTTATATATTAATAATAACAAGCTTTTCTCTCTCCATATACAAAAAGGGAAAACAAAATTACAAAAAATATATATTAATAATCTAGCTCAAGGGTAATATGACCGAAAAATAACGATTTGACTTCTAAAATATGTCGATACACTACAAACTGACAACGGAAATGCCTCACGAGTCTCAAACGAGTTTACGAAGATCGGCTAATTAGTACTGAGCAGAAGCCTAATATAATTGTCATTTATTTAATATGACATCCGTCTGATGCAACCTTAAAGTATGAAGATAAACAAGTAAAGATTCATCTATATTTTATATCTATAACTTATTATCTATATGCAGGGCCGTCGTGGCGAAGGGGAGCATGTGATTGTAACGCGACGGTTGTAGGTTCGATTTCCACTCGGGGATATAAATTATTATTTATAAATATATTCGTTTCATCGCTCTGGTGCCAAGGCAAGGCGTGTTTAGTTCTGCCAATCAATACGCATTATTTTTCCTCTGCCTACTCTAGTATATGCGTGAAGCTAAAAAATATATATTCATACCTATATAATAAATTCGAAAGTAACTCTGTCTGTCTGTCTGCCAGTCTGTCTATCTGAGTAGCAATCAGGGCCAAATCGCAAAACCGATAGTGCTAAAATGTCATAAAGAGATACTTGAGGGTCTTGGGATGGACATAGGTTATTTTTTTTTCTCATATTTGCAATATCCTCGATATATCCTAATATATCATATACCTTTCAATTTGACATGCAATTTTGTGCTGTCATGTTAATTACAACCGTCGCTAAGCAACCGTTGCTAGGCAACAAGGAATTATATTTTCTTAAGAAGAGCTCGCTTCCTAAACGCTTACATGGCGTTATCAGATACACAATTATAAGCAATGTTTTACAAAAATTGTCCTTTAAAAAATCTATTAAAAAGTCTGGGATGGTATATGTGTATGTCTGAAGGTTAAGCCACAGTAACCATTTCAATATGTTTAATATAAATTTAAATTAATCGGGTTATTGTTAATGTATTTTCTATAATTTGTTAAATCGAAAAGTGTGTCTCAGGTTATCGCCGTAGCACTTCACTATAAACTTAATCTATATATTTCGATATAAAAATATGTAATATATATTTTATAAATACGTTTACATTTGAGGAAATAATCATATTAGCTTATTGGGAAAACGTATAAAAATTTGAACGTAGCGGGACTCGAACCCGCAAAACCGACCAGGCCGGTTTCCAGGAGACGCAGATGCGAGTCTCGCTACGTTAAATTTTTTATACGTTTTCCCAATAAGTATTTATCTTTCCTACTATGATTGAGAAATCCCGTAAAACCTCCCATACAATATCTATTAATAGTTAAAGTTATTTAGAAACTACAACAAAATAATTTACAAAATGCATTCTTGGGTTAAAACTTAAAGCCGTTCGAAGTTAATTTATGCAGCGGAGGTGCGAAATCAACAATGGGGCCTACGCTACGGTATGTAGGTAATGCCGTTAACTAAACGAAAATCAATCAACAATTCTAACGTCAATGCACTATCGAGTCGAACCTCTTAATAGTATTATGACAAGATTTTTATTTTTTTATGGAAAAAATATCCTGTTGTTAAGACATTCTGCTCCCCACTTTCCGCCGATTTCTGGAGGCATTGTGTGTTGAGTGGCGGACTCAGCGCCGCCCTTTACTTCGATACAAAAAAAAAAAATATTTAAATATTCCATTTCCTCAAATGGAAATAGAACCTACAACCTGTCGCGTTTACAGTCTCAAATTTGCGTGCAATGAATAAAAATGTATTATAACATAGATGTCCCACTTAAGCTAACGAAGTGTACAGTAGAAAATAACAGGAATTTTTCATCTTTTTTCTATCTAAAAGCCTCTATGAATTTATTAAGTATTTGTAGTATCATATTTGCTTTATTAAACCTATGCTTAATCATAAGTGATATAGCTTATTAAACACACATATGCAAATCATATTTTTTTTTATTTCTTTCATTATTTTTTTGTATATTGAACATGTCCATGACTTTGTATGAATCATGACAGGTGATTACATATGGACGCTAGATTATATACATATTACATATTGTATTCGGTTTTTATTCTAAAAAGTCGATGACCCAAAAAATTCGTAATTTTTGAAATATCAATTTACTTAAAAATATTTATATATAATTTTATTTTGGACTTTAAAAAACAATAAAATTTGTAACTAAAATCGATAAATTCGTGGGCTTTTCCATAGTTTGACAATTAAAAGCTAGCAGGATAAACCATTGTTCAATCAATTTAATATTCCCAAGAAGCCATTGAAAATTTAATTCTTATAAATAAAAATATATTATATTTTGAAAAATATATATATTTTTGTGTTGGATGGATTGTAAAAAAAATTTAAATGTAGTAATGGTGCATTACTCTTGACAACATCAAAATTATTAAGTTTGTTTTTAATATTTTATGCAATTAGATTTTTTTATTTACTTTAACTATAAAACAAACGCGTAAACAAAAATACTTTTATTGCAAAAAGTATTCCAATATCTGTGTATAATCTATATTTTTTACTATTACGAACCTACTATACAATAAATATTCAAAATTATATTTAAAATCGAATCTTTACTATACACCTATGAAAAAGAAAATGGTATTGTATAAAATATAATAATATAAGTAAATATAACCAAAAAGTCTATTATTATATTTGAATCACATTAAAGCAATCTGACAGTAACTAGCTAATGTTCAGTACAGAACATTGATCTTACATAAGTACCCGATAGGTCGACGCTCTTCGACCCGTACAGTTAGGTTTGCACAGGCATCTGGGTTTTGTATACAAAATATTGATATATACAATGATAGTTTATTAGGAAACTTCAAAAATATACTTTTTATAAAAACCATAGAAATGAAAGATCTTCTAAGGTTTTATCAGAGATGATGATAAAGGTACGTATACCATTCAAAGGAATCGTTTAGTATTTTACTAACGTAAATATTAGTATTAGTTGCGCAGATTTTAATTTTTTTTTGTCTTATGTTCCGCATGTGGAACGGTAGGCAGAGGGAACCTGAAAACCTAATTTTCTGACACACAATTCCCCATTAATACAATTGAAAACATATATGTAAGAAATGATTATGTAGAGTAAATAAAGAACAGAAGTGAGAGGTCACTAGCGAAAGCAAATGCAACGTCTATTACAGCTGGAAGCATCAAAGTGTTGCAATACAGGACGTAAAGGTCAAATTATGTAAGTTCTGAAAGTACATCGCTCTGTGGACATTTATGTAATATGTCTATATTGAACAAATAAATGGCAATTGGATTTGGAAACTATTATTTATATGTAAACATGATAATTGATGTTTTATTTCAGACAGGCTGTAGAACCCTACTTCATTTATTACTTCCGATCCCACAGGAACCTAAAGAAAACGTCTCCTAGTGTTCTACACTTTTTTAGCGTCACCCTCTATCTCACATAGCAGGGTAGGCTACGGCACCTGGGAACCTAATGTGAAGTCACTCCGTTCCCATTAAGACACATGGGAATCGAGCACATAATCTGTCCGACTTACAGTTACACGCTTGTACCCCTACGCCATGACTGGCCTCAAGCTCTACACACTCTGTACCTTAAAACGAAAAGACAGAAACCTTATAGGATCACTTCATTGTCCGCCTGTCCGCCTGTTAAGAGCATTTATCTCAAAATCCCAGATATCAAGCTGAATGTTTTGTGCTGAAGCACAAAAGAATTAAACTTCTGAGTAAACGCTATCAAAAGTTACGAGTGCTTATACCTTTATGCAACGCTATTACTGCATTTTGTATGGAACTCGCCGCGTATTAAGAACCTTCAGGGTACTTCCCGTGAACCTACAATTATGAAATTTGGCAAAAAGTAAAAAATTATAGATATTTCATAGAAAAAAAAATCCTTACAGATTTATAATTATAATTAATTTCATACAAAGTGAATGCATACGTCCACAAATTTAAATTTATCAACTTTTATGTACTTCCTAAAATTGGTACGGAGCCTTTCATATGCGAGTCGGACTCGAACATAAAAAACATAAAAAACATGGGCTATTAAACTCCATCAATGCCCAAACGTCATTTTAAATGTGACCTATTCGTGTTATTTTGATATTATAAAAGCCACTGACCACCAACCTTCACCTGTTGCGTATCGCATCCACTGCACCTTCTAACACATTCTAATTTCACAACAATGACGAGTCATTTACTTAATTATATGTCATATTTTTTTGTATGTTGAACTTAAATATAATTTTATATAATAATAGAATGTATAAAAAACGTTTATTTTTAATAATTTATAATTTCAAAATGATAAAAACATTGACATACAAATGAGACGAGTTGTGACGCAGAGGCACAAAGTGTGACTGTAAATCCAGTGGTTGTGGGTTCGATCCTCACTCGAGGAGATGAAATATTTACTTAAATTTATAATTCCATTTCATCGCTTAGTGTCGAGCCAAAGCGCGGCGTTGAGTTCCACCACTCAACATGCAATGCCTCTTGAATTCGGCGGAAAGTAAGGAAAGTAAGGAGTGTCTTAGTACTAGGTTTCCTCTGCCTATCCTGCTATGTGCAGAAAAGCTGATTTTAGTACTAGGTTTCCTCTGCCTATCCTGCTGTGTGCAGAAAAGCTGATTTTTTGAATTTGTATGTAATATTAATATATCAACAATGTAGACTTATTTACAAAAACAAAGCGGAAGAGAACTTGTTTAAAATCTCTATATGGACGTTATACTAGCATTCAAACAATTTTATTGACATGTGAAAACATGTTCTCGTTTATGTGCCTTACTTCATCGTAACAGCTTTCGATAATTCGCTATTTTTTGCTATATTTTTAATGTTAAATTAAATATATGAACAAAGTATGTGTTTATTTTGTGTTTAACTTTTTTATCTTGTGTATTGAATAATTTTATTTACAGACGCCTATAGAGGTGTTCTCTTTTTTTAGCTTCACGCTGTATCCCGCACATAGAGAGAGGGAACCTAGTGTTAAGGCCCACTGTGCCCACTAAGACACTTCTGTTTCCCACTTTCCTGTGTGGATTGGCGGTGCTACTACTGAACACCACGCTTTTTGTAAAAGCGTTCTATTTACTTAAAATACAGAAAACAACATATATTCGTTTTCAAATGTATTTATTTGTTTTAATCATAGAAATATATGGTAACGAAAACTAATTATCAACTCCCTATTCACGCTTCCACTTTTAAATTAAAGTACTTCAATTTTAATAGAAAATACCTTGTCCACATTATCCCAACCATTTTATATTAAAAACAATCAAATGACATAGAAAACGAATCCATATATTATTATTTTACATATATTTCAATAATAATTGAAGAAAATTATAATGTGGATACATAATCATAAAATTATGCGCTGGCAAAAAGTAAGTAACGCAAAATCATGTGTTGTAATAAATAATAGTAAACGTGAATCGAAAGGAAACAAGCTCCGTGCATACATTGAGGATTACCTGCAATATTTTTTTATAGCATTGGAAAAGCTAGGAAATGGGCACGAGGTCACTTTGTCTTGTTTATATGTAAATCGTATGAAATGTTAACGATTTCTACTCCTATGTTATTTCGTCTATGCCTTTTTTTTTAAATTTAACCTGTATTCCGCATATAGCCGTGTCGGTAGAGCTTAGTAGAATTTGTAATTAGCTTTCGTTCGTAATTAACGGAACTCAACGCCGCACGTTTTTTCATTTGTAAATTTAGCTATTGATTTCGGTTATGCTAAGACAGTAAAAGACGAATTATATCTTCGAATATAAAAAAAAATCGACAAATAATACACATAATACTGTCACTTTTATTTAACTATTTATTTAAAAATTCTTAGCAAAATTTTCATTTTAGCTTCCCACTACCGGTATTTCTCTTAACCCATCAATTTTATATTTAAATAAATTAACGTGTATATATGAAATATATCTAGTATAATCTATACATATATATTTATAGACTAAAAAAAACACTAGATAAATAAGTAATCAGGTTCACGCCGTATCCCGAACTCAGCAGGATACACTCTAGGGGGCACTTCTTTCTTTATTCACCGAATTCTGGGGAAATTGCGCGTTGCATGGCAGAACGCCGCACTTTATTTCGACACCAGAGCGGAGAAATAAAAATATTAAAATAAATTAAAAATTAAATCAGCTTCACGCTGTATCCCGCACACAGCAGGGTAGGGAGAGGGAACCTAGTG
>DWAN01002203.1:0-15675 GCA_018230445.1 Heliconius hewitsoni
CATCGTTCGCATCGTCACTTAACACCAGGTGAGATAGCGGACAAATGTTTGCCCAGCTATAATAAAAAAAAAAAAAAAAAAGGTATACTTCAACTTAGGGAACTCTGGTAACGACGGTTACGGTTGCCTTGAGCTTTGCTACTAAGCCCGTAAAGCCTCGAGAATTTGACAGAAAGTGGAGAAAAAGAAGTGTATTAACACAAGTGTCTTTACATATCCTGATAGTCTCTGTGCAGGATATAGAGTGAAGTTAAAAAAAAACTACTTCACGTTTTTCCATATATCTAGACACAGAGAGCCCAGTGTCAAAACGGCTCGGTTTCTGCTATCTGTCCGAATTTGAGACTCCGCGTATTAAGTAGCAAAACTTAAAAAGAAACATTAGATCAAATGGAGATCGAACACACTACCTTCACATATACACAGCCCCTTTTTATAAAAAGAAATTAAAAAATTTGCTTCACGCTGTATCCCGCACACAGCAGGGTAGGCAGAAGGAACTTATTGTTAAGTTCTTACTAACTGCCGAATTCTGGAGGCATTGCGTGGTGAGTGGGAGAACTCAACGCCGCTAGAAAGGGAAATATAAATTTAAATAAATATTTCATCTTCTCGAGTGGGTTCGATACCCACAACCAGATGGTT
Organism: Heliconius hewitsoni; assembly: GCA_018230445.1. Taxonomy (NCBI): domain Eukaryota; kingdom Metazoa; phylum Arthropoda; class Insecta; order Lepidoptera; family Nymphalidae; genus Heliconius; species Heliconius hewitsoni. Next base: position 646 of record DWAN01002203.1, read on the forward strand.
TTACAGTCACACTTTGTGCCGCTGCGCTACGACTGGCGTGACTGCCACTTTTTATGTACTATATATATTTTAAAATTATAAAATAATAAAACCTTAACATAAAGCAATGGTTGACATCTACGGGCACTGCCGTGAAGAAATCTAATAAATATGTATGAAAGCGTGGAAAAGGCAACAAAAACCTCGTTTATGTGTTAGTTGCATGGGCAAGTGGACTCGACAAACAAGGACAAAGGAAGTACGCAAATAACGTCCTTTTGCGTCTAACTCGTTTATTAATACTCCGCCTAAATTTACTTATGACTTGAGTTTTGATAATCGAAATGACTTTTAGGGGTGGGTGTTGATAAATTTTGAGAAACTAAATATATTTTGGTATTTTGGTAATTTTTTTTTATATGCCCCTTAACTCTACAGACTTACATAGTTGTTACGCCAGTGCTTTTAAAGTAAAAAAGAATTTTATATACATGTAAATACGTGTAAATATATCAAAATAATGTTTTTACGGAAAAAAATAAATCGCTATTCACTTCATTTGATTGCATCCGCTGATTCAATTCTCATACTATAAAAGGCGTAAGACCTTTCAACAGTAAATCTTGATTTATTCAACGTCTGGCATCGCTAGACGCCCGTCTCATTACCGATACGAAGAGGTATTCGATTGATAGAATTACAGTCTCTATGGTAACCGTCAAGATCACAACGTAAGGCGAGGCGAGATCGGTTCAAGATATTTATTTTTGATTTAATGAGCATTTAAAATGTCATATTGAAGGGTTTGTTTATCTGTGGGTAGAAGAATGTAAGAAAATTTTATGTACCAACATTGTAATAGTATATTGTTATCTAAAAATACTGGACTCTAGTGACAATTTTATATATATATATATCAATAGGCTTATCTATATAGACCCGGACGTAGCTCTGCAGGCTATTCATGACCAGGATCCAGAACTATTTATATTGATAAACTTAATCTGCGATAAAAGCTACTTCGGAGACTTAGTACGCCTCATCAGTATTATTATTTCCAAAGACAGACCAAAGCCGCAAGTAAATACTAGTATAAAATAAAACAAAAAGCCTTTTGCACTTAAAACATTTGGTTTCAAACTCATCATTTGAATAGCTTGTACTCTTAAATTGTATGTAAACGTTTCGACAATTTCTGACGGTATGACTCTTGACGTTATACAGAATGACTTGTAAAGGTATAGAGGCGCGTCTTCAATGACTGACGCTTTACGGCTGTAAAGCGTTCTAGTACAAGTGTTGACTGTTGAAATGAATACAAAGATATTATGTACGGTTGTAATGTTGGAGAATTGTAAATATAACGTATTGACAAACATGGGGAAATTAAATTTTAATATTGTATTAATATTTATAAGAAATAGTAATTGATCATTGCGTTATTAGATTTGACTGTTTTATTTTAAACACCTAAATAACTTTATCTCGAAAGCGATTCTGAAGTTTTTGTTATAATTTTTTCTCTTTTTTTATCCATTTTTTTAATGAAGTAACATATTTTATTTTTCTCTTTTTGTATTCACAGTTTTTGTAATGAAATTACATCTATTTTTACACTTATTAACTATTTTAGATTGAATATAAGCAAATGTATCAAACTTTTAAACAAAAGTGCTACACATTAAATATTCATAGAAATTTTAATTACACGTGGTCTACAATAAATTCGTAATGGGCCGAACAAGCATTTTTAAGCGAGAACTGGAAAGTTCGTTAATTTAACGCTTGAATAATAATGAACTACATAGAATAATCGCGATGTTTGTACAAAATTGATATTCCAGTGTGAAAATTTTAACTGCAGGTAGCTCTAACTGTTTTATCGTAGTTAAAATTAACTATTTCAGTTAACGTTTTATATTTTTAGTAAAATACTCGTGTGTTGACGTTTTATGTTAATTTACGTGAAATAATTAAATACCGGGTACTAGTAATAATAAGTAGTTTTAGTAGTTTACATAACATTATGATGTAGCTTATTAAACAGTTTTTTAAGTTTTCTATAAATAGTTAATCAGTTTCATTTCCAAGCAGCTACTTCTCACCGAATCAATTTTGACTAGCAATTAATATAATAACTTCGAAATAAGTATCTCTCAGTTCTAATCGAATATCTTTTATTCTATTTTTTAATTATATAACCCTTCTTTTGCAGTCGGTTAAATGTTTAAAATATATAGTTATCTTTTCTGATGACAAATAACTTAAATAACAAAAATAAGCAAAACCCGAAATTATATTAAAAGCAGATTTTTCCTAGAAATAAATTTAAAAATTTTAGCTTAAACTGGCGTACATACTTAATAAAAAATACGGAAACAAAAGAGAAAACTTAAAGTCAATATTCTGCGTTCTCCGCTTTCCGTCTGAATTCAAGGCATTACGTGTTAAGTGGCGGGATTTAACGACGCACGTAATCGACTCGATTAAATTAAACTACGAAATAGCACAAATTTAAATCAATACGAAGCCATATGTGTATAGTGAATATTAATCAATGTATCACCAGGCACAGACGGCCGCAGTTACGTCTATAACATTTAGAGGATCCATTCATCTAATAATGTATTAAGGTTACACAGCTGGCATATTTGTTTGATAATTCGATTTCAGTAATAATAAGAATTAAGGTTTATAGCCTCGATGATATAGTGGCGCAGTGGTAAATCATCGGAGTGTCAATGTGATGGTTAGTGGTTCGACTCGGGACTATCCACCAGAGCGATTATGTTAAAATTTTATATAAAAAAGTGCGGCGTTGGGTTCCACTTGGGTTGTTGTTCCAGTGGGGTTGGGTTGGGTTGGGTTTGTGTTAAGACACTCCGTTGCTCATTGTCCGCCCAGTTTCAAAAATATGTAATAGGTGTAGCCGCGAATTGTCTCCTTACTAGAGCAAGGAAATGACAACAATGAGTGCCCTCGGCTGGGAATCTAACCCATAACCATCGAGTTTCGCAAATAAACCCTGCGCCGTTGCGCTACTACGGCCTTAATCCCATCCAAATACACGACGACAAATTCACTGTGAGAAAGTATAAATTTCGAAATGTTATTTATATATTAGTATTCCTTGTGTTTATTTCACTCTTGCTCATACAATAGGCGTGTTTTTGATTTAAATTGATAACAATTCAAGGTTGTGTTAAATATGGAAGCATAAATCAAACATCCATTTTTGACGTTTACATTTTGATTAATCGTACATATGCTCTATGATATATTATATTAGAGTTTAGGAAATTGAAATTATTTCTATGATACAAGAGTATTGTATATGGAATAATAACAACACAATAAAATATATTTATTGTGAGAAATGATTCTTAGGATGTCCTAAACTTGTACCTTTTGGATAATTGGCGTTGCGTGTTAGTGTCGGAACTCAACGCCTCGCTTTGCCTAGCAGCCAGAGTAAAATGTAACTAATAAATATTTCATTGTATTTATACTATTCTTAGCAATCTCCTGTAAAAGAAGATAGATGTAGGTGAAAAATATTATAAAAGCAATAAAATTGTGTCAATTGAGGCAACGATCGTAGGCCCTTATTGGAAGGAAACCCCCTAAAAATAAGATTACATAATTTAAACCGGCGTCACTTGAACCTATCTCTCAGTCTCAGCTGGTAGCTGAGACGAATCTTAAAATTAATTATATTTTAAATATATCAGAGAACGGATAAGTTTGTTAGTGATAGATATTAAAAATATTCCCCATCGTCTTATAATTTAAAAAAGACTTTGAGACCAGTCGTGCCGCAGGAGCACAAGCGTGCCACAGACTATAGGTTCCATTCCCATTAGAGAAATTTAATATTTATTATTTTCATTTCTTCTCTATTGTGATGAGGCAAAGCGCAGCGTTGAGTTACGCCACTCAACATGCAATGCCTGCAGAATTCGGCAGAAAGTGGGGAGCGGATAGTAACAATAGGCTCCCACTGCCTACCCTGCAGGATATAGTGTGAAGCTAAAAAATATTTAAATATTCATAGATACATAAATAAATACAGGTAAAATAATGACTTCAATAAAATAATAACTTTCAATCACGTTCTAACATAATTATTCATTGGCATATCACATCAAAATTTTATTAACTAAGGTTCTCCTGTCATCCGAAAGTCACCCACATCGTTTATTCTATAGCAATACAGAATATTACATATTATTTATCACGATTTCAAAACATGTCGCTATATTAAATCCAAAACCAGCCCAAATTATACAATACAAGCAAAACGTGTTTAATTAAATCAACAAGGATTGCTTGCTGCGGCCTTTTTAATTTGAATAAAGATGAATTTAATCAAAATTAAATAGAATAACAAACCTAAATTGGCTTGTCTAAGTTTGTTTAATAAGAAAATTGTACCATCAAGAACAATTGGGAGGCATCTGAGGCCCATCGGCAGTATACCAGAGTAAAATTAAATGGATGGAGAGTAAAGGGGTCTTATCTAGATGGAATTGGTAACAATAGCACCTAATATATTAATGAATGTATTTTGTAAGGAATTTTGTTGTTAATTTAGTTAGTAATAATAGCCTGCCTCGAGACGTCGTTGTAACAACGAAGGTACCGACTTTTGTGTTGAATATTTTGTATTATTAAATTGCGAACAGTTGCTATTTGGCAAAATTGATTTTGTGTATAAGGTGAAAAGGTGTTTTACACTTTATTGTGTTAGTGGAAGGGTTTTCTGGGACTAAAGTTATTAAAGTTGTAGAGATTGAGAGTAGCCCTAGCAGAGTAGTGCAGAAAGATTGTTAATGTTATAAATATGTATTTTTTTTTCTTTTTTCCACTTGTGAACTTACCCTGCATCGGAACGTATTCTCTAGGATTCGGCAAAAGGCCAGAATTTTTTTTTGTCTTAATGGGTGTGGAGTGTCTCAACATTGGCTGTTCAGGTTTCCCCAGTTTACCCAGCTACGTGCAAGATACAGCGTGGAGCCAAAAAACCATACATAAGGCAATTTATATTTTGTAGAAAAAAAAGTATAAAATATATCCACTAAAAGACCTACTACTGTATTTTCAACGTTATTAAATTTCCATTACAGCGTGGCAGCGATGCCAACACTAACGACTTTAACATTATTGGTTTCTGCTACGTCTGTATTTGCATACTAACAGCGTATTCATTATATTATTATGTTATCTTAAATCTTGATTCTAGCTCTTTCGTTCTCTCGTTTCAATCATTTTTCACTGGTATCTTGTTATAATGGTATGTTAACTTTTTGTTAGCTTCACGCTATATCCCGCATAAATCAGGATAGGCAAAGAAATATTTTTATATATATCAGTAATTTAAAAATAGGCTTTAAAATAGTTGTGAAATATATTGTCTACTACCTCTGAAAGTTAATATTAACCATCATCCAAATGCTTTAGCCAATTTACGGCCTGTGGTAGGTTCATATTATCAAATTACATATGTTTACCATACAAACACTCTGCGACTATAGTTGACTGGTGAGAATTGCAATCACTTAGGTAAATACTAAGTTATTGCAATCACTCAAGGTAAGGTAAATATTATCTGTGTAGTGCCGGCTTAGAATAACACTCGACCCCATCTCCACCCGTGATTGTCGTAAGATGCGACTAATGGAACATAGCCAAAAGGAAATGGGAGCATCATCTACTAAAAACCTAGGCCTACCGCGATCGCCGACCCGCCTGCCAAGCGTGACGATTATGTCAAATACTCTTCATGGAAAAATGTGCACAAAACGGCCCTTAGTCCCCGGCAGCCCTGCCATTCCTAGCTACGGTAGAGGCTACGGTTAAGGCGAGGGGTGCGAAGAATCGCCGGGTACGATCCTACTACCACATATTGACCTAGCAACTGATAACACGCTTACACTAAGGAACGACGCGAAATTAGAGGAGTTAGAAGAAGCTATTAGTAAGTTAGATTGTCTTATCATTGGGTTATCTGAAATCCGAAGAGAGGAGGAGGGCACGATAGTCCTCAAGTCTGGTAACTTACTGTACTGTGTACTGTGTACTTACTGTATTGTACTAGTAAAATCAAAAATGGGATAAGTTAGGTTTTATCATGTAGATGTAAAAGCAAATATTTAATTGTCTCTGTGATCAATACTATCAAAACAGGCCGCGATAACCGCATTGTATGAGGCACGTTGAATGTTAGCATCAAATTTGAACAGTCTCGACGGATAAGATCTACGCTTCGAGCAATACCTGCACACATTTAAAACTCCAAGAGCTTTCAACTTGAACTCCAAAACCGCTTTGAGGCTCTTGCAAACAGCTTGAATATGGCCGTTCTAAACGACAAGGTGGTGGATACAGTTCGGATCAAAGTATTTTAAAGCCATCATTGTCGATGATGAAACGTCAAGAGTATAGAGTAAAAATGAGGTTGTTTTGGTCTTTATAAATGATGATAAAACACTCTTAAAGCATTACAGACCAATTTCACTTTTGAGCAACGCTTACAATTTGTTTTCAAGAGTCGTCACGAATCGTTTGACAACTTCCAACCTCCTTAATAAAAGCTTCCAAAAAGGAACCATAGACCATATTTATACGCTGCGGCAAATTATATAGAAGTCCAAAGAGTATAAGTTGCCACTTTGCTTGGCATTTGTGGACTATAAGGAATCTTTCGACTTGATCGAGACCTGGGCGGTGCTGCAGTCTCTCCAAAGGTCTCTCCAATAGTAGACTATAGGTTTATCGAAGTGTTAAGTTATTTATTACGTAAACGCCATAACACAAAAAATATATTTAAAAAATATATATATTTCAATGTTATTGCAAAATTTATAAATCGATAGTTTTAAATTATTATCTGATATAAAATTCTATTATTCAGCTATATTAAGAAAAAATAAACAAACACAGAACGCTGTAAAGCTATATTTGTCAATATTCTTCAAGAATTTGTCTTTTTCCAAAAATCCACAAATTTCCAAATATCTGCTAAACCACTGAACATATGTATGTGGGGTGAAACTGATAAATACTGAGGTCCCGTACCTTCAGACCACCGTTGATTCCTCGATCGAGTTACACTCTGTATACAACAATTGTCATTGTTTTAAAAATTCAAATAACCAAACTATAATATTCATTGAAATTTGACAATCATAAATATAATTTATATTAAAATAAGATAGATATAAATTTTGAATGTAATTTTAAATCCAATTGCTAGCGATAGCAATTTAAATTCATACAAACTTAATTTAATAGCGTTGCGTATAATATTTTGATTAATTTTCTTAACAAGTTTATATTTACAATGTAATATAACATGTTTTTATTGTAAATAGTATACTTGTTGACTTCGTTTCAGGTCATCGAAACGCGATGATTGTGGGTTCGAATCCGACTCGTGGTAACCATTTTTTCTGATTGTCCGCTTGAGATAAAACACTACGTTAATTTAAGTCACTCATGCAACCAATACTGGATGCAAATATTACTTATAAAGCACAGTGCTTTTTCTTAGAGATTTTCCTCTGCAAGCGATTCTGTTTTAATGATGTACTCTTTTAATATATCTATTTAACCAGAACCATGCAAGGTTTACCTATTCGAATGTTATATTCCGCATTTTTATAATTGCTTCTCACATTTAATATTGTATATTGAAAATACTATAGGTGTAGGTGCATAACTATAGATCTATACAATACAGTCAAGCAATTCGAGTAAAGCTGATTAAAATATCAATATATTGAAACTAGTATATCAGTTTCAGATTGAAATAACAGTGTTGTGGGAGCGCTTTTGTTATCATTCGCCTGTTTGTATTTCCAAACGGACCACTGAACAAGGAAGATTATTTTTATTGCACTCTAAAAGGCGCAACGAACTGAAAATGTGTGGAATTGAGAGGAAAATCGATATTGATGTGTTTTTATTAAAGTACTTGAAGTTATTGAAGTGCGTGATATTTGTTTTTTTAATGAAAGTTAAAGGAAACTGTTGTCTGAACACCTTCGGTATTATATTTTTTCATTCTTTTCCTTTTTTTCTTTTTCAGATTTGGCGTATTTTTGCTCCGATAAAAAAGGACCTCTCATGTAAAATTTTAAAAATATACTAGCAACTATTATTATAGTATGAGAAATATTTTATGAAATAGAATACATAAGCATCAATTCTCTCAACGTGCCTAATGTTGCTAAATTATTCACATTCTTTTTAGTTGTGATGTGGTTTTTAGACATTACAGTTATCGTTAATACAAAGAGTTGTGTGATAAAATTTAATTAAAACAATTAAAGTCTTTTTCTTCCTTTCTGTTTTTTTTTAAATTCTTTACATTACGAGTCCTGGTCATATTAAACAATGTTGTTTTTCTCGAAAAAGTTTTTTTTAATGTAACTGTCACAATGAATTCATGCTAAGTTTGAAAAATATCAAATTTCAAGTTAAATAAATTGTAAATCCAATAAAGGATCTTAGTGGATCTTAAGAAGCTTCATTCGGATATTTTTTAGTATTATAAGTGCAAATTTGCTTTCTACGATAGTGAAAATGAAGTAAATTTTTTATCTTCACGCCTGATACCGTGTAAAAAAGAGCAGGCTAGGAGAGTCTTGACACTCTATTTTCACTCGGATTACCTAATTTAAGGCACGGAGTATTAGGAGGTGAAACTCAGTATAGCATTTTCTTGCCAGAGCAAGAAAAGGAAAATAATTCACACACCCAAGTGGGAATTGAACTCACAGCTATTATAATATTGATTGATAAACAAGATTTTTTAAAGATTTCATATTGTCTTGCAGTCCAAGTTTATTTTCTTATAACATAAAGTTTTTATTCCGGAAAAATAAACCACCAACGTCTACAAAACAATCAAAATTAATAATAACCGTTATTTATATACAAGTCCAAACAATGCTTCACGTCCAATTTGAAATACGTAGCAGAAAATATCCGAACCACTTTTATTCCTCTCACATTTAATTTTAACTAACGAAATAGGTATGTACTTTACTATCTTTCAAAGGAGGCTGTCTTATGAAACTCGCGACTGAGAAATAAAACGGGGCTATATTGCAGCTTTGATTAAAAAGGTCAGAGGGATGCGCTTGAGATATTTTTCGCTTGCATAAAAATTACCGACGTCATACTTTTAATGTTAAACTGTAGGATATTAAAATAACAAATAATCGAGTAAATTACGATTTTGATTAGTAGTGAGAGAATATTAATTAATATTAAGGTCAGTCATGGTGCAGGGTGACAAAGTGAGACTTTAAACGCGACAGGGTCGATTTCATATCTTCGGTCTGATGTCTAGGCAAAGCGCGGCGTTGAGTTCCGCAACTCAACACGTAATGCCTCCAGAACTTAGCGGAAAATGGGAAACGGAGTGTCTCAACACGAGGTTCCCTCTGCCTAGCCTTCTGTATGCGAGATACAAATACACTGATATATTTGCTCCTGAAGCTTACATTGAAATATTACGATTTTTTTTTCTTTTTTAGTTCAGAGAGAGCTAAGATTTTCATGATTAGACTGATAGGGCTTATATGTCAGAGGCTTATGTGTGTGCATATTTTATCTATGTTTGTTTCTTATATAATTGATGATTTAACTTTTAGCATTGTAATCAATTCTTTATATTGAGTTACTATAAAAGAAAATTAATTTATAATACTGAGGATTGTCAACTTTCTATAGTTAGAACACTTCTAACTATAACTAAAGAAAGAAACTATATTCGTTCTTTTGATTTATAAGAGAATTTTTATGAGATTGCAGTCGAATAATTATTGAATTGTAAAAAAAAGGATATATATAATATAGTAGAAGTAATGATAGTAGTACAATGGTATGTATTAAGAGTTCAATGACTGTGGACAAGACAAAAGATGTATGCATACACCGTAGCGTTTTGCGTGCGCTTTCTTCTAAAGATGAAAAAAAAATTACACCATATCTGAATAAATAGTTTTGTTTTACAAATCTCAAATACCGTTATTCATCGCTCAGTTTAGATATCAACTAAAAATAAACAATTCTTACATTCTCACTTTCACAAAATAGCAATATGTCTGTAAATATAAATTAAATACATAAATAAATCATGAAATTTTGATGTAACACGAAATATTTTCAGCAAGGAATTTTTTAGGGTTGTCGGTACGGTGATCCACGGTGAATGCAATTTGCGTAGAAGTAACCTCTTTACTGCTGAGGCCCCTAACTGGCAGACGAGTGAGGGAATTTCTCACGGGATTTTCTCATTTCAAGCTCAATTTAAGAATTCATCTAGTAGTACCATAGCTGGTACTTCCAGGTAAACATAGTTTATGGAAAATTTGTAATAATGATCTTAATGTTGCTTTCATGTTGGTATATAATCGTATGTTTTTTTAATATATTTTAATTTATTTTAAAAGGAAGAACAACTCCAACTTGACACATTTTTGTTTGCTTTACGCTTTATTTATTGTGTAACAAGAGCAAAGATCAATTTTATTCATTGAGGTATATTCAATTTTCTTATTGACACCACTTTCCTGTTATATACTTAAGTATAAGGCTTTCAAGCCTACGCGTAATTTCCTTAAAAAAACAACTACATAAGCTAACAAAAGCACATCAAACTAACAGCCCTCCACACAAACCATTTAATTCATACACCAACCAGCACACGCCAATATCAATTCGCAAGCATCCGTCCACGGCTGTCATAATGCAGGGCAATAACTCTCAAGAGTAATAGAGCACATGTGACTCCACTCCTATTCAAAAGGTTTAAAGGGCCCCACTAAGGGTATAACTTTTCTCTTTGTGTCATTCTTCAACAAAAAGGTCAGAAATTAGTTTCTCGCAGACGTCGTTATATAAATAGTGGGTTATATATACGCAAGGTGAAATTGATTTCTATTTGTTTTGGCTTTTGTATAGTGTACAATTCAATGGATATATTCTTTTATGTTTTATGAAAGGAAAATATATAGAGTTTTGTACGTTTTGGGCTTTGGTATTTTTTTTGTTTTTTTTACTAGTTTGAATTACGAATAATTTTTGTAGTGTTAAATTATTCATTTTCTTTACAAAAGCTACAGAGCTGGTATGGGTTTATTGTTATTAATTTATTATTTATACATTAGATATTTTTTACGTCAAAAATATAAAACCTATCCAAAAAGTCAATACGTTTTTTAATACCAATATGTGTTTTATATATGTTTTGTTCAACCAGATGAATTAAATACCTATATTATTATTTTTTTAACTTCACGCTATATTCCGCACATAACAGGCGTATCCTGTTGGAGGTAACCTGTGGAACCTAGTGTTAAAACACTTTCATTCTTCACTTTCTGCTGAATTCTGGAGGCAACGCGTGCAGTTGCGTTTGTCTCGTTATAAGAGTAAGGAAATGAACATATTAAATATATAATTTCTTTAAGTGGAAATCATACCCACAAATATAGCGTTGCAACCACGAAAGCGCTTGCGCCACGACGGCCTCGTTAAAAAAAATCTCGAAACAGTTCTTATACTTTGTTTTACTAAAATAAAATATATAACTCTGTTTTTTGAGGGAAAACGAGATTGAACCGAGACTAAATGTGACGCAAAAAAATTGAATCACATACCTACACAAACAATTCTAGGAGAAGCGACGTACACCCCAATTTTCATCTTCATTTATATCATTATATTCGTAATACAATCCTTTTCATGTTTTAATTAACATCTTCAGTGAATAGTCTGACATGGGATTTTAATTTAAAAACTTTTACTATTTGTATGTTTTGTTTGATGTCGAGGGGTTTTTTATTTCGCTCTATATTCGGAACTTTGTTTATATAGAATTGTGAGTCGAATGCCCCAAAATTTATTTGCACTAGAAAATTTAAAACTACGATACATATTTTGAAAATATCGTCGTAACTTTTCTAGTTTAAAGGAATCATAAATTTTTCATAAAATTTTACTATGGAAAATTTGACATGTATTACAAAGTGAAGTGACACTTAAAAAAATTTATCAATGCAAAGCGATACAAAAGTACTTTTTCAAATTCAATATTAAAAAAATTGATTGAAAACGCACAGTCCACTTTCCAGTTACAAACATTCAACAAAACTATCTCTTTCAACATATACATATAGGAACAACAGAATAGAGAAAAACTAGCAAATAATAGTTTTTCGTAGCACACAGACATCTTTATTAAGGTATTGTTACGCAAAATGACGAAAAAAAATCGCGTCATCGGACGCAACAGGGCTTGTTAGACAAAAAAATCGCCGTACGTCCCGTCGTAGTGAGCCGTGAAAATGAACAACGATAACCTTTCAGTGTCACACAAAGAGCGCATTCAGCCGCGAACGGACAGAATTGATTTTTGTTCATATTGGGAAGATCGAGCGTTGCGAAAGCCAGTCAACGCCACAGCCTAGCTACGAATTAAAATTAGAAAAAAAATATATTTAGAATTAAACAAGATTTTATTAAATTTTGTTTCTTTTTTGTTTTGCTTGTCTCGCTTAAGTTTTTTAAGAAGTAATGCCCTTTGCTTGTAAGCTGTTTATAGAAAATATGAGAAATTATAATTAATTTAATGATGAAACATATTAGATATAAGTGAATTTGAAGGAGTAAATATATTTACATGATTTCAGTTTCTTCGCTTTAGTAGATATAACGTGGCGTTGAGTTCCGCCACTCAACACTCAATGTGTCCAGAACTGGTTGTAAAAAGGAGAACGAAATTGAAAATCAAAGCATTAGCATTTTTAAAAAAATCCTGTAAACATGTTTTCTTGTTCTTCAACAACAACAAAAAATATAAAATTTTCCACGGGACGGCTCGAACAAGCTTAAAATAGTAGTCACAAGTAATATAATGGGAGTAAATCATATATCACAGTCTTATAGTGAACCGTTATGACTTTATGCTTAGTAGAATCTGTTTGTGGTTAATTTATTGATAAATATAAAGGGTAGGCTTGAAGAATATGTATGAACACAATGTCAACGTGATTAAAGGGCGTGAAGCACATAAATTATAAATATTTTAGTGACTAGAATAGTTACACAGCCTACAATATAATACTGAAACTTAAACAATTTTTTTCTTAAGTACTAGAAGCACTAGACCTTAACTAAAACTGGAATGAACTACTAGTGTATATAAAAACATTACAACTTTTCAATATTATTCAATTCACATTGACTTACAAAGGGCTAATTGATTTTTACTTATGCGGTCGTTCGGCGCCATCGCGACTAGACATCTTGCCGTCACGACCCTCTTAGTTTGTAGTGGAATGTATCTTATGTTTTAAAGGTCGTCACTTTGATTCTCACTTCACATGTTAAACACAAGCGTCGGTAGACATGTTATTCTTATGTGTTATTTATTAATAGTTATGTAAATATAAGAACGATAAATATTTTAGGAAATGCATAACACTGACGCCGTCGTGGTGCAGTGAGTGGCATAGCGTTTAACTATAAACACGACGATTGTGAGTTTGGATTCCTTTTCGGAAGTAAATAACTTTATTTCCTCACTCTGGTAAGAAGATAAATCGGAATTGAGTTCTGCCATACAAGACGTAATGTTTCGAAAATTGGGCGGTGCGTGGGGGATGAAATCTCTCAGACACTAGGTTCCTTTCACTTAATTTGCTATATATAAATCAGTATATAAAGTGTGAAGCTCAAAAACTAGAGTGTTTTACAGTAAGCAGTATCTACATTTAACATTTTTTTAGTAAATAACATATATATAAACACGTTCCCATATAATTAAGTACAAGTCCCACGTTCAATATACAATTAAGAACATAATTGACAATTTTACTTGAAAGTATATTATACGTTAAAGCTTTAAGCCTCTTTGGAGTAAATTTTTCCCTCTGCTCTTCCTCTTACTTTCGTTTTTTACCCTCTTTCCTCCATCGTTGAGTTTTGGTTTCGCGTTTATAAAACTAATTAATTTCAATTAGGTGTCATCTTACAGCTTACAGTATTAGGGACTTCTTTAGGATTCTTTAATATAAAATGTAACTTTGACATGAAAGTTATTCTTTGAAGCGCTAATTTTTAAGTCATATTTTATTTTTGAGTCCAATCGTGGCGCGTGGGTACAAGTGTGTAACTGTAAAAGCGACTGGTTGTGGGTTCGATCCCCACTCGTGGAAATGAAATATTTATTTAAATTTATATCTTCATTTCTTCGCTTTGATATCTACGCAAAAAGCACGGCGTTGAGTTCCGCCTAGCCGCGGAAAATGTGGAACGGAAGTGTCTTAACCCCGGATTCCCTCAGCCTACCCACTATTTGTAGCCAACATCGTGAAGTTTTCATTTGATTCATTCCTGTAAAACTTACGAACATGAAAAAGGAAAACTATTTACACATTTATAATATTTAGACATTGAAAGAGTACAACAACATTCATATTTTTTAAAGAATATTTATCTAACTTTCATTATAATGTAAGTTTCATACGTATAACTTAGCTCGAGCTTCAACTGATAAACTGCAAACTTTATACTGTGAACCTTGCATTGTTGGAACAAAACAAAGCGGCCGATACGACAAAGCCGTTACAGGAGAAATAAAAACCTAGTAACGAATGGAATCTATATTTTAATCTCATCTGTCACCGTCATTTATAAAGAAATTCTGTTTTTATATTGGAAAACTGCTTTTTGATATGGTGTATAAAGAATAGGTACTAAGATTTATATGTTGATTGAGAATGGTTTTTGAATGTGTTATGTGTTTAAAATGCTTTACAAAAATATTTGTTATTTTTAATACATACGTTAAGTTTAGCTTTTGTTTTTATTATTTTTTTATAAATTATATATGTATGTATGTTTGTTAATATGTTTTTTTTTTATTTTAACATTGCGCGGGAGTTGTATTCTCTTTTTTTCAACTTCACTTCAAATACTAATGTAAAAATCTCCCTACAGAGATGCTAACAACATAAGTTGTAACAAGCGTATAAG
>DWAN01002204.1:0-15674 GCA_018230445.1 Heliconius hewitsoni
GAAATGATGAAAAATGATGTTTTTTCCATTGCCTCTTGGGAGAAAGATTATATTTAATTTATGTAATATGTATTTGAAGCTGTTTTGGGGCGAGGCACAGGTATGTGACTGTAAGGAACGAAATATCTTAATACTAGATTCTTAGGTTCCCTCTGCCTGCGCTGCTATGTGCAGGATACACCATGAGTTAAAGAAAATTCATTATTCTGCTTTCATAACTCACTCAACAAGCAGTATCTCTAAAATAGATAGTGGGCTAAATCTAATGTCTTTACACTATTTTCTCTGTCTACCCTACTCTATGCATAGGGATGAACCCAAAAAAAAGTTTATTTAAAATAAGAAATGCATACTTCATTTATTGGAGGAAAACATCTAACACCCCTATATTTAAACTGTCTTGTGTAATGGTTGGCAGCATCTTTCTCCATTCTTAATTTTAATTTTTTCACTATACACAGGTTTTCAGCAATGCCAGACATTTGTAAACCGTTCATGGTTTCGTCTAAAAGTGGCCCTTGAGTGGGGTATGAGGTAGGTAAAGTTAATTCTGTACCCATCCTGAGATGATTGGGGCTGTAAATTAAATTAATTAAAAAATATATATAATACGTAGTTTTTATACAAATTTAAATTTGAAATATTCTTTACTGAGAAGTCTTTTGCAAACATATTTTAAATCATAAAATAGACATATTGCTACCACTGGCTTGCATAAATTTATAATGTTATATATCATAATAATGTCCAACCTCCATCTAAGGTAGGTCATAATGTATTTGTACAGCAACAATTTATATTTTAGCTCTAGTAAAATAAACTGCAGTAATGAGTGTCACTACTGAGACACATTCTGTGTCTCTTATTACCCTCAATTTTCTCTATATAAACATAACATTTTATTTAATGAATTTTATACAAATACATATTTAATTACTTGTGACAATAATACCTTTGGAAAAACTAAAGCAAGCATTTCATTCCCAAGGCATGTTTTCATATATAAAATCATTAATTTGGTAATAATCTTTTAACACACAAACACCTTTACACAGTTTTTTTAAATCACGATATAGAAAATTCTCTAAAAGTTTCTGGGATTCTATTGTCAAAGCGTACAATGTCATTGAAATTAATTGCACTTGAGCTACAGGTGCACTAAGTTTAAGCCTATTTCTGGTATTAATTTTATGAACATCACCAATTTTGGTAAATAATTAATGTTTTTCTTAACATACATAACATTTCAAAAAATGTATTTTGATGCAACTGTCAATATATAAATTCTTTAAACTTTAGCCTTAAGGAGTCTTTAGGGCCTAAGTTATAGATTGCAAAGGATTGAAGAATACAATACCTGCACAAAGAAGATAATTCATTAAATTCTTCATCATTTAAATCACATCCAACAAACTCTCTAATTTTCGCCTGTTGGAAATCTTCTAATTTCTTCTTTGAATTTGGTTTTCCATGAATAGGCATAAACCTATAAGCTTGAGGAAGATTTTTTGTGATTAACAGAGGTGTAACAATATTACCCCTCACAGGGTATAATTTTGGCCCTTTATCTTCTGCAAATAGAACAACTTTATTGTTTTTGTATGAACTTGGATCCATATTTACGAAAGCTTCAGAGTTAACTGCCAATGCATCATCTTTAAAGGAAAATTCAATTTGATTTGATGTTGAAGGTTCGTTCTTATCGATATTATTTTTACTGGCAATCAATAAATGTTTTTCTGTATTTATATCACTGTCTACTGTATCTTTCGAAGAGACATCCATTATAACACAAACTTGCAGAACTAGTTAAAAAGAAAAATTATAACAGTAGTATTCTAAATATAATTTAGACACATGTCTTTAATATCTTTACATAAATATTTAAAAACTAATAATATAAAACAACCACGTCAATAACATGTATATTATTAAATAAAATAATTAAAAAGCAAAAATATACTTAATTCAAAATATTTTGACAGATGGCAAACGTTCAGAAATTTACAGATATTTGAGAGAAGATACCCTTCAATTTATCTGTCAAAATAATAAAAAAAAGATAAGAAAAAATCTGATTGCGTAAAAAACTCTTTAAATTTAAAGAAAAAAAAACAAATTTAATTCACATGCAGGAAAGGGTGTGAAGTGGCTATGCGTTTAACACTTTTTCCCAATTGCATGGAAGTCAGCGGGAACCTATACTATAGACATGGTATACTTCGTTTACCACTTTTCCGCCCAAATTTGCGCCAACAGCCATTGCGTGTTGAATGGCGGAAATCAACGTCATGCTTTGATTTGTTACGTTCATGGTTGTGAGATCATATATATGAATGAGCGATTGATTTTTGGATGTGCAATCAGATGTGAGATCACATGTATGGATGTAATATCACATGTGTATATGTATAAACATATGTGTGGATGTGATATTATATTAGTGGATGTAAGATCACACGTGTTAATGGGAGATCACATCTGTGGATGTGAGATGACATGTGTGAATTTGAGATCACATATGTAAATATCAGTAACCTTACTATTCAAGCTTTTCCATATTACATAATTAAATAAAACATAATTTACAGAATACAGAAACAAATAGGTTGAGAAAAATATCCAAAATATATTTTCTGGAGCATTTTGTAAATATACCTAAATAAACTCCGGCGATCGCTTCATTGAATTATCTCGCTCGCTTCATTGAGTTAGAAATAAAAATAAGCTTTTAACGCCACGTTTTCGTCTCCAAAAAGTGAATAAATCTTTTTTGAGTCTGAGTTTACGTGTATATAATAAAATTCCGCAATGTATCCTAAGTGTCTTACTACAACAATTAAAAGTATCTGTGCAAAAAATACTAACAAGTAAAGCATGTTACTCTGTTCAAGAATAATTACAGAATAAACATGTATAGAATTAATGTCTATTGAATGTGATGCAGGATAGCGGCCAGTATATGCAATAATTAAATTACACATTGTCATTAAAAAGAACAACTTTTGAGTTTCTTGCCGGCTTTTTTTATATGTTCATTCGATGATTCAAAAGTCGAGTTAAATAAAGAATATTTTGAATTTGAATTTAAAACTAAAATGACGTGTGTCCAAAGTTTTTCCTCGTGTAATGTAAAATAACAACAAAATATAAATAAAAAAATATTACATATCTTAAACTTGACATATTTTTAGTATAACAAATTATTATTGGATGTGTATCCATTTAAGTACATCTTTTGATTGTACACTTGTCACTCTAATGTCAAAAATCAAAACAAACGGAACGGACTTTATTAACACTTAACTTCATAGAAAATAAATAAAATGTTGACTTTGTGGAATTTATTCGAAGCTACCCTACTTTGTTTAAACGCCGTCTGTGTATTACATGAAGAAAGATTTATGCAAAAAAGTAATATATATCTAACCTTAATCAACCTAATTCTATCTATATTAACTTCTATAACATATTTTTTATTTATATTTAAAGTGTTGCATATTTGCAGTGGGTTGGGGAGCTAACAGACAAAATCAAGGATTTGAAGATCAATCTTCCATGAAGTTTCAAATTTTAAATTTAGTCAGATCAATAAGAACAGTAACGAGAAGTGAGTACTATCTTTTTTTTATTATTTATAATTTATAATAGTGAATAATTTGATATACCATATACAAAAAAATATATACTATATACAAATATTACTCTTACAACTTTATACAACTGTACTAACTTATTATAACAACTGTATAAAGTTAAATTATATAAATATTTTTAGGGATTAATTCCAGAACAGAGTATCAAGGTAACATAAAATACTTGGGACTATGGGAACATATAATATATTCATAATTAAATTAAAATCTGTTGGCATTAAATTCTGTGCTTTAAACAAAAGAAGTATGGCAGGACAGTAGTATTTGTTATTTCTATGTTTACTTACTAACTGGAGATAAAGCAAAAGTGAAGATAATACCTGGCCTTACTATTTCTATAATTAATAGTATTACAGATTCTGTTTTGTATTACATATACAAATGTATTTTTTTGTTTCAGTTCCACTCATCATACTAAATATATTAACAATAGTATTTAAGTTATTATTGGGGTAGAAAGTATGCTGCTCCAAAAACTAAATGTAATGTCGTGTAATATATGAAGTGATTTTTATAACAAACCCTATGTAAAAGATAATTTATATAATAAATTGTTTATACTTGCTTATAATACCAATAGGACTTTAATTTCGGCCTCTTTATGAAGATTGGTTATATTTTTAACAAATATAAACTTTTTTTATGGAAAGTAACAAGGAGAACCAGCATATGGGTCACCTGATGGTAAGTGATTACCACCGCCAATACTATGTAACACCAGTGGAGCTACAGATCCATTGCCAGCCTTAAAAGGGTAAAGGAAAGAAAGAGAAAGAATATGAGGCCATCATGCCAGGGTCAAGCAACATAAATTGTAATGCAATGGTTGGGAGTTGAGAGTTCCTACCTGGGAGGAATGAATTATTATTATTTATTAATATTTCTTTACTCTGAAGGCCAGTCATGGCACAGGGACACAAAGTGTGACTGTAAAACTGACTAGCAGTGGGTTCAATCCCACTCGAGGAGATGAAATATTTATTTAAATTTATATTTCCATTTCTTTGCTCTGGTGTCGACTCAAAGCGCGGGGTTGAGTTCTAGCACTCAACACGCAATGCGTCCAGAATTCGGCAGAAAGTCTGTCTTAACACTAGGTTCCCTCTGCCTACCATGCTGTGTACGGTAGACAGCGTGAAGCTGATTTATTTATTTATTCTTTACTCCCGATAGTAGGGTTTGAATTATGCATTTTTCTGTTTTCTACAACAAACTAATTTCCGTCGTATTTTCAGACATCTATTTTTCGCAATTTCGTTTACGTGGGCTTTGTAGCTCTTATAACAATGCAGTTATAGTAAAACATGTTCCACAATGACATTCTAAATGTTCTATGGTTTTTATTTTTCAATTAAAATTGCTATCATACTGAACAACTTTAGCTGAATTGTTATTATAGTTGTTCATAAGATATTCTAGATCTTCAAATGATGTCTATCCAAAATATCTTTTACTATGGCGGCATTATTTTATTTCTTAGTTTAGCTGGATCACTATGGTTCTACATCACTGGTAGGTTCTACATGATGGTGTACCAGTCTTAAAAATCTAATATAATCTATCTAGATCCTGTCCAGGCCTAATAGCTGAACAATAAAATTTTTCATTGAAATCTATCCCGAAGTTCCGAAGATATGCGTGAACAAGCAGACAGACAAAAATTTAAAAATGATAGATTAATATTATATCATTGTATTATGTCGCAAATACATTCAATATACAGACGCAATATTTTTTTATTGTTTGATATATTTCTAGATTACTTACGTATTTTTAAAATATAATAAAAATCTTAATTTTTTTGTTCTGTACAAACATTTTGCCATAGTTTAAGTAGCCTACTATAAATTATGGCAATATGTACCTATCCTAGATTGTGATACCTTTACATACATTACCTCAGGCTCCTTGTTCTAATTTCTAACATGTAACTCATACCTATTAGTTCGTAAATTATAATTGGTTATCCTCCAAATAATTACACCAAATCAATAATTTCTTAAATATGATTTTGCTATCCATATTAGTATAAAGAAAAACGCCCTCCGCCTCTGTCTGTGCGTCTTCTTCTAAACCACGCAACGTGTTTTGATGCGGTTTTCACCATTAGGCAGAGTATTTCTCAAGCCTCTTTATATATAGTTTATATGTACATTCTTATGTAATATGACATAAATACGATAAACGTGTAGTCCTACCCGTTGAGGCACTTCCATGCATGCGCTGCTTTATTGGTAAGTACTAGATGAATTTATTTATTTGATTTATTTATTTTACTACATGAAAATAATATACAGTGAGCACATTTCTGTCAAAAATTTGAATATATATTTTTTTGTGATGTATGTTTAAGTACTTTATTAATTTTCTAAGGTAAACAAAGAATTAAAATTGCTTTTGACAACATTTCGAAATTACAAATAGTTTAAGAGAAAAATGTATTTAATTGTTTACACATCACGCCTGCTGTAGACGGCTGTATCGGCTCATGTTTCATTTATCCATTACTCTCAGCTTATTAGCTATTCATTTATAAGTGAATTAATTACCTTGGTCATGTAAGGTAGATCAACTGTCCTTTACAGATTTAAAATTACGATACCAAAAATCCTTTCCGCCAAGTTTTGCACTATTCATTTTGTTTTTTTAAAATATTTATTTACGTTGATAATCTATACTTACAATAAAATTGTAACGGATCGTGTATGTACTAGAAAAAATATTATTGGGGACCTTTATAATTTAATAGAACCCAAAACAATGAGTTTGCTAATTTATTATTGGGGACCTTTATAATTTAATAGAACCCAAACAATGAGTTTTCTAATTTATATTTTTGTTGCTTTGTCTGCCATGCGTTAGTTAACGTTAATCTCAGAATAGTGTTCACTTTGACATTCGGATTCTGACAAGCTTTCGTTAACATTTAAAACTTAGCTTCACGCTTTATCCCTAGCCGGGTAGTTTGTAGTTCATTTCATACAAAATATGTGCATATATCCGCATTCTTAAGTTTATTAACTTTATTCGCCGCATCAATAAAACCTATAAGGTATTTCCCAATCATATTCTGAAATTAAGTCAGAACCTTTACCTTTAAAAAAATTACCAATAACCAGGTACATCAGCTAATAGTCTTTAATAATTTTTTCATTCATCATTTTAGTCAGATATTTTGAACGCTCAATACATAATACGCCGTGTGATCCCGGCCTTGAATAGGATCATCCTGGTACTGGTGGTGTCGTAAGAGGCGACTAATCACTTACCATTAAGTGACCCGAACGCTCGTTTGCCGTGTCTTTTCCATAAAAAATAAATAAATAATAATAAAAAACTTAGACTAGGACGGATGGTCAGTATGGTGGTAAAGTACAGTCAATATGTCATGGCCTTTTAAACTTTTACTTGGAATTTTTTTGTCATAGTAAAGAAAACCAACTTTAGAGCGGCCAAGACTCGTTAGCTTTACTATACAATGTACAATAAGTAATAGTTATGAAATAAAACAAGTATTCAGTTAATTTGTTTATTGACATTAATATTCAAAGTTTTGTCTGGTAAATATAAAAACCAAGTTCCGGAGCCGGAAAACAAGGAAGAAAATGACAATCTTCATATCTTTACACTAAATAGAAAGTCCTCGAGTTGCGGACCCTTAAATAAATAACATCACACCAATAGTTAATTTTGAATTAACAAACAGAAATATCAAGGTATATCGCGTTTACCTTACAGTATTTATTTATACATTACGACTTAATACAGTCAAAGTGTTATTAAAATTAAATATACGTCGTATAAAGGAACTAAATATATATAATCTATAGTCAAATACTGTGACCCTAAATATATGAAATAAAAAAAAAACTCTTACATAATACATCCAAATTTGCACTGACTGCCCTCCGAGCCGCTCTGCCCTCTTCCCTGTCAAACCTTACTATTACACTAATTACAATATAGATTGTACCTATTCACTAACTAATCAAAATACTACTACTAGCGTCAGGGTTGCCTCACTTGTGTACTATACTTGTATACTATGAGTAAAATTCCAATAGATATATATATAGTCGGCATTATAATATATGTTTATTATAATAGACAACAAAAACTTCCTAAAAATTATGTTTAAGAAGTTACTAAGATTGTATGTACTGTTTTCGATAAAACCTATTGGGTTGATAATAACGTGCTTACAAGCTAATTTATTATTTAAACACTAGTTGCTGGGTACTTCAAGTAATAATTTTGACAAAAAAAAATATAATGATTTCACCAAATATTACAGTTACATGATCCGTAACTGACACCGATTATACGTATATTTATACTAAAAATAAGACAAGAAACATGATCATATTGATAGCAAGACGTAAAAATCTTCAAAGTGTTAAGTTTTAAGGATTTTTAAACGAGAAAAAATATAAATATACTATAATATAACGTCCCCTTAATCTAACTGCATATGACAACGCTAGCGACGCAACCCTGCACTCTCTGACTACAATTAGCTTTAGTTCTGGACAGATCGATCGACGTCACAAAATAAACTTTGTTAACACGTGACAAAATATAGATGGCGCTAAACAGTAAAACCGATACAAATATACTGTATACCATAATAAAATAAACTTTTTGGAAAGTTGATAGTCTTTGTTTTAATTTTTTTTTAAATTAGGTATCGCTTCGCCTCGCCTTACATTACACAGGAGGTAACATTAAACCGCCTACTTCTTGGCGGGCGTCGCGCTCGTTTCGGACGCATCCGTCTTCTCTTCCGTTTTTACCACTTTACCTTCACCTGAAATGGAGAAGATATATTGAAAGATTAAGTTATATATATTTTGAAAACAACTATAGGTTACTAAGCTAAAGAGGAGCCTCTATACTTTCTTACAAGCTTGCGCTTATTATCGCATATTGGGTAAGAAGAGAGAACTGACTATTGAGACTATCCATTTTTACCTTCCTTCTGCCCAAATTGGAGATATTGCTTGTGGCTGTCAGCTTACGCTGCTCATTATTTTACTAAAGCCAAAACACAACTGTTTATTTTTAATATGTTCTGTATCTTAATGAAATTTGAACTATAACAACTGTTTATAATCATATTTTAAGCTAAGATGCAACTTTATATTGAGCCATTGACGCCGGTTTAGCGTAGTCAAAAAATATTAAAAATTACATGCTCTTTTTAAATGCTTTATTATAGGATAATGAATTAAATTTCAATACCCAATTTATTTTCATTGCTTAAAATAGAACGACAGATATCCCTTTCTCGTTCTAGTATGTTTTTTGAGAATCAAAAGTTGCAGATCGGCAACGTCTAGTAGTATTCTTGTAATAAGTGTTTACGTTATTGATATCTATTCGTAACTGCGTCACACCAAATACAAGAATGGATAAACATCTTGAAATGACAAAAAATCCTATGTTTAAACTGTTGAGGTATCTTGATTATTTTCTTTAGGTATGGGTTTGAAATATTTTACGCAATACGCTGCTCCCGTAAAGGATCGCAGACGCTTTCACCTTGTATAACAAGTCAAGTCACTTTTTTCCCCAGTTCGTGGTTGACGGAACTTCACAAATATAACTTTTATTTAATATTTCATGTCACAGTGTGTACCGTTGGGCGTGTCGGGGTCGTGGTCGGTGTTGGAGCGCCTGCGCTTGCGCGGGAACTTCCAGTTGCCGGCCGTGTGCTTCAACTTCGGTAGAGGCTCCATGTCCAATACCTATACAACATAAATATAGTTTTAAAATATTGCCTCACACCCTAATCTCTATAATTAATTGTTTTAATTATTCGTTATCAAATTTCTAGAACGCAAAACAGGTAACCTAAGACACTTTCGTTCTCCACTTTCCGCCAAATTCTAAAGAAATTGCGTGCCGAATAGCGGATTTCATTGCCGCGCTTTGGGGTCGTCGTCACCACAGCTAAAATATGAAAATGAAAAAAAAAGAAAAAGTAATTTCAATGTATCTAAAATTTGACTAGACAGCTTCGATGGACCTCAATAAACGTAAATGCTAAATATGGATTTAAATTCACTGAAATATTTACGAAAATTTTCGGTATATTTTTTTGTGACAGTGTTTAAGATTGGTTAAAATTAAAAAAAAAAACTTACTTTATGTATTTGCCTAAACGCAATTTGTCTCAGGAACTGCTGAGCTGACGCAGTCAAGTCTTCACGCTTCTGCGGTTGCAAGTTGCCGAGGGCGTCCTGGAAAAAAAAGCAATCATTAATTTAAAAGTACTTGTTCGGTTTTTTGAAGATTTATTTAATAAATCTGGAGTGCAAAGACATGTTCTACACAAGCAGGCTTAACATCAGAATTAATGCCGTCAACTGCAAGTCCACTTTAGTATTATAATATAATCTCTTGAAAGACAAAACAGATAGACGGACAGATGGTTTTTTCTTTATCTGTGCTATAAAAACGTTGCTTCGTACCAGGTTTTGATTCCCCCTTGCGAGTTTCGAAAATTTGCGGCATAAACGGCTGTATCTTTTGATTGAGTAGGCTTAGAAGTTTTTTTACAGCTCCAAGAGATAGTAGACCTGAGTATTTGATATAAATTTCAGTTTGATACCTCCACCCGAGTCAAGAGCCTGGAGCTGCCACTGTTATACCCACACCCAGTCCGTAAGAGAGGTGATCTTCCTCCCCTCCTCCTTTCATTAACTACTTCCTTTCTTTTGCCTATCTTCTATTTTACTTCTCTATTTCTCTGCCGCCGGTTTTTTTTGTGGTTCGGTTTCTGCCTACAAGTGGACAAGGGCTACCGCGTCAAGTACGGGCACGGCTAAAGACACTAATACCCAGACGAAAACTCTGCTTTGCAACGTGAAATATTGGCTCTCCAACCGATGCAGAGAACTCCCAGATCTACTCATTAGACGTCGGGTCCAGTGTGCTTTCTTCCAGGAAACTCGCTGGAAGGCCAATAAGTCCCGTAACATCGGACAGGATTACCGGCTTATATATACTGGGTCACACAGAGCTTCAGAATGGGCTCTTTGAAGTTGACCGTCGCTCCTAACACTTAATGCGCGTAAGGGTATTGATTGAGAGCGTTACCACAAACTTAATAAGTACTTATGCCAACACGGCCGGAAACGAGCAGTATGAAAGGGTGCTACTTGCTGTATCGTCCACCGACGTGGTTTTAGTTGGGGGGACTTGAACGGTCACGTCGGTAAGGCTGCAGAGTCGTATGAACGTGTTCCCGGAGATTTTGGACACAGTCTTCGCAATATAGAGGGAGAAAATATTCCGAGAACCTGTATTGCGTCTGGTCTGGCCGTCGTGGATACGTTCTTCCAAAAGAATCCTGAGCAGCATCACGTATAAGAACGGGTCCCACTCAACTCAAATTGACTACTTATTGACCAGTAGAGTACTGTAAAGTCATTACAGGCGAAACCCTGACGGTTCAACATCGTCTTTTTGTCATGGACTAATGTCACTCCGAAGAAGAAATTAGCCGAGAAACGAGGGCCCCTGAATCAAGTGGTGGTTGGATAATGGACCGATGCAGACCGACTTCCTGGCAGACGTGAAAAGTCATAATCTTTCAACTAACACCGAAACTGGTCAGGATGATTGGGATCGAGCTCAGTCGGCAATCATTGTGGTATCTGTTTCTAGGGGAGGACCCTTCTAGATTACAGTAGGAGTTCAGCAGGGCTCGGCTCTTACTCGGTTCTTGCTTACTCTCATTGTAGTGTTCGATACTGTCTCAGTTCACATCCAGAGTACCAATGTACGCCGATGACAGTAATCATTGATGAGCGGTTCTCATGCTGACTGATGCTAGAGAATGGCGGTCTTAAACTAAATATGTCGAAGTCACGGAAAAGATTCTGAGATGGATGGACGGCGTAAACGCGGTCTGACTACATACGTAATATTTTATATTATTCATATATAAGGATAAGCTCCAAAACTCACCTGAGATTCCAAAAGAATCCTGGCAACGTACGCTGGGAAGTGCCTATCCTATAAGGGTTCCGTTTTTTCCATTCAATGTACGAAATCCTAAAAATTGTTGAGTGACGCCCAAGATTCGTAACGAGAGTGCTGAGAAACGAAATAGGTAGTACGCACCACGAGCTCCTTCTCGCAGGGGTCGCGCAGGCCGGGCCCCGAGTCCAGCAGCAGGCCGCCCGCCACCGCCTCCGCCACGCGCCGCAGCGCCTCGCCCGGCGACAGCGCGCCGCCCGCCGACTGCATCACGCCCGACACCAGCAGCTCCATCGCCTGCGCCCAACGAACATATGACAACGTCTAGTCTATAATACAGCCCGTAGTCAATAACAACGAGTGATACACGCACGTAAGGATCCAGCGGCGTCCAGTTGGGTATCCGCCGGCACAGGTCCCTCATGATGCGGATGATGATGACGCACGACTGCAGGCTGGCGGCCCTAGCCTGCACCCACCACACCAAATTATAAAATGCTATACACCCATGTAAAAACAGCACGGTGGTGTCGAGTCGCATGACTTGGTATTTTATTTTACATAAAGTTATCATGAATTATAATTTATTTAGCAAAAAAACCTTAGGAGGTTCACATTAGCCGAAAATCGAAACGGCATATATAATGATGGTAACATCATTCATGAATTAAACTATTTTTATATATGAAGCATAAAATTAAATGAATATAATCTGATATAAAGCTCCTTCAGGCCGTATATTCATGCGCCCGCGACTCGACAACTCCGCCAAGTAAAGCCGCTTCACACGTGAGGACTGGCTGCGTCCCTCGACACGAGCTCCCGTGACGGACCAGCGGACCAGGGTGACACCCAAGAGTAGATCGGTGGCTATGAGTTCGCATCCAAGTACACAGAATTTAAAATGATCATTTATTTTGTTATATGCTTTGCTTTTTAAATATGTGACTACTATAGTTTTCTTGATATATGTTCGTTAGTTTTTTTTATTTATAATTTGATCGAGTCTACCCTATCTGGTCCATCACTATTTTAATATAATTTTTATTAAAATATATATCTTTTTGTCATATTTTTTAGAGTATTGACAACATTCGTTTTATATTTTAGTCTACACTATCAACACCCTAGAGGCTCAGTGGCGGGAAACGCAGCTTCGCTCCTACGAGCACTTGTAGCCACATGTTCAAGGGAGCGGAATATTTAAATATAGCAAAATTTTAACTAAAACAAAGGCTACTCGGAATGATATAAAAAACGAAAAATAAACATGTGACTAAAAAATACGTGCGCACTCCCACATAATTATTCAAAATGGTTACTCTATTACAGGGGTTCCCAACCTTTTCTTTCTTTAATAATCTGGATTTAATTCTTATATCAGTATGGTAAAGTGGGCCACTTAAAGGAACGACTGGGACTCTTAAAATATAAATTAATATAAAAACCGCATTTGTATTATCCAGTTTTAAATAAAAGATAGGGCTTGGATGGGGTGGGTCGGGAACCCGCCTGGTGGCCGGCGTGGGGTGGAGTGCGCACATGCTAGATGTGGGCGAATGTACCTGGAACCACTTGGCGTGCCGAAGGGCGGCCAACGCGTCCAAACACTTCTGCCGCGGGAGCACATCCTTGTCGTCTCGCTTTATGTCGCCTCCCTCTAGCGACAATACAAAGGGTGTTTGACCATCGCCGTCACGCAAACGGGGCAAACATACGCGCCCCTACAGCACTACGCACTCATTCCTACGCATTCGGACGCAATTAAGGCGTAGGGATGGCGATGTTTGCTCCGTTTCAGTAGACCGATATACCACTGCGGGGTCCCGCGCACGTGGTATACGGATGATCAAAAATCCTTCTCGCTGCTTACCCTACTCACACCTAAAAATAAGCATTCAACACATTTGCCCGTCGGGCGTCACTTGAACAAATTATCTCATCTTACAAAAACACCATCAGAAAAAAACATATATATATATATATAAAGATATAAAAAAACAAATTAGAATGTATAATAGATAGTTTGTTCTGAGAGAGAATCTGAGGAAACGATTTCGACAACCGATTTCAAAAGCGTTTCAATTTTTTTTGTATAACAATGGTCTGGAATGGTATGGGAAATATAAAGAACTTTAAAAGTTTCCAGAATGTTCGGGCATCAGTATAAACTATTCTGATTAAGCTCAATAATACTATCATTGATGTTGTTCATAAAAACTAAAAGTGATAATTAAAACGGCACGGCACGAGGGCCGTACAAGATGTGCAGCCCGAACATATCATGAACCAGTTGTCGAACATCGCGGCGCGCGCGCTCTCACCCGCGGGCTCGCGCATCACGGCCGACGTGAGGCTCACGAGCACGTTCACGGCGCCGTCCGACACCTGCACGGCGCCCTCGGCGGGGAGCAGTTCCACCTTGTATTTTGGCTCCTCCACTGATCCCTGGCGACGTACCAAAAATATAAGGACGAATATAATGTCAAAGGTCGCCGGGGCTCCACGGCAGAACATGAACCCACCTTAACTTTGTTGAGATGCACGGGCAGGTCGGCGGCGACGCGCTTGAGCAGCGTGACGGTGGGGCGGTCGTGGCACAGCACCACGAGGCGCACGTCCTTGTCGCCGCGCAGCAGCAGCCCCTTGGCCAGCAGCCCCACGCGCATGACGCCCTTGAGCGCGCGCGCGGCGGCCGGGCCCTCGGCCGGCGCGGGCGGCGCCTCGTTTTCACCGACGAATGAGAATCTGTGAACAGTTTGTGGTATATGACATGACAAAAAATTATTACTTACATAAATTATTATTAGTAGTCACTTTAAATTATATGATAATAATAATCTTTACTTAGAAATATAACATACAAATTACACGCACTGAGACCTCCCCGTAAGTAGTCAGAAGACACTTGTGTTATGAAAATTAATTATCTTTTAGTTTCATTTCATTTCCATTGTAAACATACACATATATATATTCAATCATTATTAATTTAAACTACTTTTAACATAATAATACTTCTTAATAAAGTCTCAAAATCAATTATTGTTTTTTATAAAAGTTATTTAAAAAATATTTTTGTTTATATCTTAAATTAAATATAATTTAATTGATTTACCTAAACCTTAATAAGTACCAAAATAAGTTTAGGTAATAACTAAATAATTACTTACAATTGATTATCACGTCCATCTTCTTTTCCTTCGGGTTTTTCTTCTTTCTTTTCTTCAGGTTTAGCTGGAACTTTTGGTGGCACAACACCCTACAAATAAATCACAATTTGAGTTTCTTACCTTAACGACAAAATGGAAACAATTATCTTTCAAAAATACTTATTATACGTGCATCATTTCAACCAAACTGGCCTAACTTTTATTGTATTATGACATTAAGACAACTCGCAGACGATGAAAGGCGAAATTATCCCGACGCAGCAAAAATCTTAGAAAATGACTTTTTTGTCGATGATCTAATTAGCGGAGCTTATAGTATCCAGCGAGGTCAAGAGCTAGTAAAAAATTTGGACATGCTTTTAAGGTCGGGAGGGTTTATATTGAGAAAATGGAGGTCAAATCAAGCGGAATTATTAAGCATTATCGACGAAGAATGTAAACTTAGGACGGATTCGAATATATTTAATTTTAAAATAGAGAATACTAAAACTTTAGGCTTATATTGGAATTCGCAACTAGATAGCTTTTCATTTAACTGTAATATAACAGAAAAATCATTCTCAAAGCCTACTAAACGAATCTTGCTTTCGGAAATATCTAAAATTTTCGATCCATTAGGCTGGATAGCACCAGTTATACTAAAATTAAAATTACTATTTCAAAAAGTGTGGGAATCGAATTTAGGATGGGATCAAGTCGTTTCCGACGAAATCTTATCTGAATGGAGTTTAGTTCGATCTGATATAATAAATATTAACGAAATTAATATATCTAGGTGGTTAAATAGTAGAGAGGGTGATTGTATAGAGCTGCATGGATTCTGCGATGCATCTCAAAAGGCATACGCATGCGTAGTTTA
>DWAN01002205.1:0-15664 GCA_018230445.1 Heliconius hewitsoni
CCCTACAGTGCTTACGTAATACTTGAACGGCCCATTATACACGAATGACTAAAAAGAAATTAAATTAAAAAATAAAAAATTAAAAAACAAATAAAAAAGCTGATTAATTTGGATTTAAAAGAAATTGATTACAAATATATCAAATATTTCTATCGTCTTCAGGTCTTCCTACATAGCAACCACGATTACAATGATGGCGTGGAGCATAATGTTCCACTCGTGGCTGACATTCGTGTTCTTGATGTGGGCCAATATTGTATGGTTGTGTCAGGACCAACGCTCCTTCATGCTGAAGACAAGCCCTGTATTAGTATGCTACGCGATGTTGTTGCTTATCGCACAATACATATATGGAATGAATCTTACGGAAAGTGAATTGCCATCGAATATCACTGTAAGTGCTTTTTTCAATATTAGTATACGAGTATAATATATATAATAGTGGCAATATTAGTATATATATAATAGCGGCATAATTTACGAATTTTATCACCGATTGACACTTAGATGCGATGTATCTGACTAATAATACCAGCGTTGCCAGATGTTCCGATTTTGGCGGGACGTCCCGATTTTTTACCTAAAAATTAAATGTTCCGATCGGAACAGACGTAGATCCGCTTTTCACGGATTATTCCACGTGGCGTGAGAAATCTTTTTATTACTTTTAAGATTTTAATAAAAAGTTAATCACTAAGAATTTATTAGAAATACAAATAAATATTCGTAAGTATTGATAGTTATTACTCTGAAGACTTAACTGTCTTACATGGTAAACCAAAACAGTATCGTTTGAGTGTAGTGTCATTTTTACATTAAAATATTTTATATTGATATCTATCACCATTCGAAGCTTTATTTAAAACTCACATAAATGAATAAATAATAAATTAAGTCCTCATTTTATAATTATAGTTTTCCCACTTTGGGCGAAAGAATCCCGAATTTTACCGGGATAAATAAATAAATATAATAATCATTTGTTATTTTATTTTAATAGAAAATAATGTCAGTCTAGTTAATAAAAATTATAGCACTTACAAGTTTATCATGTGAGCGAAATGCCAAGCACAGGTTATAATGTTGCTGTGTAGATATTAATACTAAGATCTGTCTAATGAAATGTCGATTTTAATGGCACACATTATTGTTCATATACACATGTAAGATACCTCCTAACACAAGTACTCGTTTTAAAATAGGTTGCTAGGTTGCTTCAAAGAAAATGTGAAACTGAAATAAATATATTTTTGGTTTTATTTTTTTAATATGAACCTGACGTATAAATAATAACTACTACAGTAACTTGTCTATCTTTATTAGTATATATTTTTAAAATATGAGTAGATATTTAGGTGTCAATGTTTCAAACCGCACAAGTAATTCAATATACCGATTACATGGAACACATGTCATTCGGATGATGAATAAATATTGTATTGTTGTAACCTTAAGATATTTCTCCATTAAGCTTTTTAATTCTAAAGTACGGCACTCTAGAGGAATTTGACTGCTTTTAACTTAACTAAATGTAAACTTTATAGGTTTGTAGTTATTTTTATCATTTTATTATTTTCCAGGAAGTGAATCTCCGTCAAATAGGCTTAGGTCGGCCGACCGGGGAGCCCTGCGTGCCTTTGCTCATAAAATCCCTTTTCACGTGCATGTTCTGGGTGACGCTGCGTCAGCGCGTGCAGGAGATGCGCGAGCGACGCCAATCTGCTGTTATTACAGACATGGCCGCGCCGTTGCACCTCACTGTCTCTACTGCGGCTAGCGGTATGATATTTTGAGTTTTCTATTTTTTTTGTGATTTAGTGTTTCATTGATAATAATTTAATAATTATTAAATAAAATTTTAAAAAAGTTTTGTATTGACATTAAATATAAATTATATTATGTTTCGCATCTGTACAAAGGTTTGGCCAGTGGTAAAATACTTTTACACATTAATACATTTTTTTTAATTCATTTGCTTTGGTATATTTTAGTCTTATTAATTATTATTTTAGAATAATCTAATGAAGTTCTAATAGTTGGGCGCTGCGTTGACTCTGACTATCCCGCTAGGGATACAGCGTCCTAGTTTAGTTTATTTAATTTAATTTTTTTTACACGTAATATTAATTTCTATTATAAACACACATCAAATTAACTTTGCATAAAAAACATCAATTCCATTTAAATTTTTCAATGTTTATAATTATGCATTACATTGAATTAAAGTATCACTCCACACAATATACTCGCACACATCATTTTAATAAATTTTATTTATATTTCTGTAATTAGCAGAATGACTCGCGCACAATATAAGATTTTTCACATATCTTATGTACAGCTCATAAAAGTATTTAAAGAATAAAAACATTTCAATAAATGATAATTTCAGCGGTAGGTGAAGGTGCCCGTGAAGAAGAAAATCGATCTCGTCTCCTAGTTGCCCTAGGAGAATGGTTACGTGCCGCTTGTGCCCGCTACTGGATATACGTAGTGGTCATCATGCTGTTTGTTATAGGCATTACGGGGGACAGAATGACTATATTCCGAATCATTTATATGTTTTTGTTTCTGTTCTTTATACTAATGTTCCAGGTGTGTAAAAGTTCAATTGATAAGTGCTTTATAGTGATTATAATGTTAAAAATAATAAATCAGTTTCACACTGTATCCCGTATACAGCAGGGTAGGCAGAGGGAACCTTGTGTTAAGACACTCCGTTCAAATTTTAATGTTATTTCCTATATTTAAAGTTCTCTGTTGAGTAACATAAGTTATGTATATAACTACTGCAATTTTCTGTATGATTCTTAAGAATAATTAATATGTACTTGAATGTATGGGAAAATCAAAGCTTAAGATCAGCTCGCACATTGTTATCATTGTTAGACAAAATTTATAGCTAAAGTAAACAATAGTATGTACTTTTTTTTAAAAAAAATCAAATGACTGATAGTTGATAACATTTTTTTCTATTATTGTACATTTGGAGTTTCTTAGTCATATGTCTTAAAAAAATGACTGATTATTTATAAATACTTTTTCATATACAATATGTTCCAAGTATAAAATAATCATGTAGTAAAACTTTTTCAGATAAGTTGGTACTGGTGGAGGCGATTGATGTACGTCTTCTGGATAACTGTAATCATCTATTCAATGATAAATCTTATACTAATATACATATACCAATTCGACAATTTCTCAAAAACTATAGAGACTTACCTCATGATAAATGAAAGATTGTAAGAACATTACAAGATTAAATTATTTGAATTTATGACAGTTAAATATATTTTTGTTACTTTTTTTTGTTTTTTTTTAGACAACATGACTTGGGCTTAGAACCATATCACCCAGCAGATTTGTTCGTAAAATTGTTAACGCCTACATTATTTCTAATAATAACGATAATGCAGGTGCATTACTTCCACAAAGATTTCATGGCGCTGTCCGATCCGAAGACAAGGTGAGATATGCTGTGATAAAAGTTCTTTATGAAAACGGAATTTGTTTGACAGTAATAAACAGTATAAAGCATAAAGCTTAAAAACAGTGAAGTCAGAAACCATTTCAAACTGTAATATTTAAAACCTTTTTTTTTAAATAATAATTAGTAAGATGTTTAATTACCTGTTTTAATTTCATATATCTTAATTTCTACAGCTTCACGCTGTATCCCGCATGTAGCAGGGTAGACAGAGGGGGGCTAGTTAAGCCACTCCTCTTGCCACTTCCCGCCAATTTCTGGAGGCATTGTTTGTTGAGTGGCTGAACTCAACGCCGCAACAAGATTTAAAGTCTTAATTAAATATTTTACAGGACAAATAGTATTGCAAGGGAGGC
This sequence comes from Heliconius hewitsoni, assembly GCA_018230445.1. Lineage (NCBI taxonomy): Eukaryota > Metazoa > Arthropoda > Insecta > Lepidoptera > Nymphalidae > Heliconius > Heliconius hewitsoni. The sequence continues at coordinate 3,847 of DWAN01002205.1, forward strand.
AGAATCTAGCAGGCCTAGTCAAGGTGGCGCTTCTACTATGAAAGATGATGTAAGTAAAACTTTTTGCTTGTTTTAAGACTTCTAGTTTTAGATTCTATTTTAGTTAGTACCGCTGTCTTCGTAGCTTAACACACAACTATAATATAACTCACAATTATAAACACACTTACACAACAAAGCGTGCAATGCAATAATTCGTGAGTTCGATTTCCCATGAGTTCCGCAACTCAAAACGCATTGCCTCCAGAACTCGGTGCAAAGTGGAAAACGGATTGTCTTAACACTAGGTTCCATCTGCGTACCCTGCTATATGCGGGATACAGCGTGAAGTTAAAAATAACTGCATTATGTATCACAATTAGTACAATGAAACAGTGGGACAGTTCCGTGTTGTTACTCCAATGAGCTTTAAAATTAAACAGGGAACTTATTAAAATTTCGGCGACTACAGCGCGACGATTTTAAAGCCCGCTAACAGATTTTTTATTACAAAATAGTCGTTGAGCCTCTTTCTGTTTTCTAATCAAATGACTGTCAGCAACAACCAAAATGTGTAAGATTGGGTCATGGGCGGCGGTGATAACACACCATCAGGTGACACGTACGCTTTTTTCTTGCGTTTGACTTGTTTTTTTCATAATTTTTTTTTTATCTTATACTACAGCTACCCCCACTGCCGCTCGAGGGACGACAGGAACCGCACTCGGAGAGCGACACTGAGGCCGAGCAGTCTATAGGCACGTCGTCCTTCAACACTGCCGCCAGACGCTCTCTGTATAGGTATTATTACTATTTATTTCAGAGTTTAGCTTGTTTTAGAAGAAACTGTAAATGAGTTTATGATGTCAGAATTGTCACCTATTTATGCTGTTATCTACGTAGCTTGATAACTTTTGGCTTAGTGGTCAGAACACTTGGACAGTTTCCAAGAGCCGCGTGTTCGTGTACGTATTTTTTTCTAAAAATATTTTTATAACCTTAGTGTAGAATAACCTTTCAAAAGTGCTAAATATATGTATACAGGAAATCATCCCGTAGCCGGTCCTACGCTCCCACGGTGACAGAACGCGCGTCCACATTTTCCGCACTGCGCGCGTTTATAGTACAGAAATGCGGCATTTTACGACGTAGATTGGGTGACTGGACTGATAATGCCTTTATTTTACTTGATATACATCTTATAAAGATTATCTTTTTGTCGCTCATGCTGCTGTGTGTTTTTAATGTAAGTATTTATTTATATATATATTCTTTAAATACAACCTATTATTTATTTGTTATTATTACAGAGACTAGATTGTGTGATCAATCGCTGCATAATAATGCAAGCCCTAACAGACCAATAAAAAATGTCAACAAATGTTCCCTACACATGTGTCAAAATATTCAAATTTGTATAGTTTCTAACATCATTTATAATAAAATGGTTTTTTTTTTCACTTTTCACTGTACCCCACATAGCAAGGTAAGCAGAGGGAATCTAGTGTTACGATATTCCGTCCCGAACGTTCCGCCTAATTTTTAGAGACGTTCACTGTAGAATGGTGTAACTTGTATTTTTTTACAGAATGCTCATTTCTCATTGTGGTAAACGAACCCACGACCGTCGCTTATACATATCAGACGGATTTTTAAATATTTATTATATTTTTTTATAGGTTTGCGCAATGCACGTTCCCATAATGCTACTAATAGCACCCGCACTGTGGCTAAGTGCGCGAAGACAGCGCGTCTGCGTGCTCCTAATATCTACACTAATAAGTATTTACTTTATGGCCAAGATGGTTTATCAAATAGAATATATAAAACATTCGTATTTTGAAGTTAATTGTACTAAGGTAAGAATTTTATTATATAAAACACAATTATTTTTTTTCATTTTCTGCCGAATTCTGTAGGCATTGCGTGTTGAGTGTCGGAAATCAATGCCGTCGCCTCGAAACCCGAGCGACGAAGATGAAAATATTAAATATTTAACTTCCTCGAGAGCGAATCGAATCCAGAACCTGTCGCGTTTACAGTCACACGCTTGTGCCTCTGGGCCACGACTGGCCCTTTTTTAAAACCTTTAATAAATTGATAATTTATTTTAATAGATGGGGGAAAATAACACATTAAATACAACAACATACAACAATGCTGAGTGGATAGGGTTCCGTAAAGCAACTCAAGCACGTCCTTTAGTAGCGGTGCTGAAAGGCTATATTGGCCTCATTGCAGTCTTCACTTTCTATTCCTTGGTTACATACCGCCAACAAGCTATACGGTAAGTAAAATATTATATCTTATCATATATTTTGTTAAAAATTAAATATATTTTTATGACAGGTTGTTAATCATCGCAAACTCTACATTAGAAGTGGAATTAAAATTTATTCTGTTATTTTGTATTTAGTTCTTTACTATAGCTAAATATTTTTTCTTTTACTATTGGTTGTCGATTTATACTGAATTACCTGTAAAGAAAGTATTATATATGATGTGATGATTGTACAAACTGCATATAAAATTTTTATGTGTTTGTGTTTCTCATATACGCACTGTATTTTAATTTTTTTTTTTGTGTGTACATTCCTTTTAGGGCAATGGGTCGTTTACCAAATAACAAAGAGAAAATTATGTTTCCTGATATCACCCGCAAAGACGCAGACACAGATATGATACACTGTATTAAATATTTTGTAAATTATGGTTTTTACAAGTTCGGTGTTGAGGTAATTAATTATTTTTAGTATTTTTTTTATATTTTTTTTATCTTCATGTATTTTCCAAATTTAGCTACACTGCTACAATATAAATCATTTGCCCAATAAATATTTCTGGCAATTTCGTTGTCCTAAAGGTTGCCTTTAAGAGACTAGTAATGAAACTATGTTTTGCATATAATTTTTTTATGTATAATGTTCTGGTTACCGCCTGGTTCCGCAACTCAACGCGCAATGCCTCCAGAGTTTGGGGAAAAGTGGGGAATGGAAGTGTCTTTATGAGAACAGAGTATATTACTGGGTTCCCAGGTTCTTTATGCTGACCTTGTTATGTGCGGGTAACAACGTAAAGTAAAAAAATGTATATCATTTCTATTCTAGTACAACACAAGGTAGTATTGCTTATAAATGCGTACTAGACGTGAATAAAGTGTAAAATGTTGTTTTTTAATTATAATTACCATTAGTATTGCTTTATTTGAAGGTACAAATGAATAAATCGATAGATCAATTTTGCCGAACAAACTAAACTTGTGAAATGTACTAAAAATTATAAATAGATAATAATGATTAAAATATTACATCCAAGTTTACTATACGTGAATACGCCGACTTATCAACTTAAACATAACGATACGAAAGTGAAATCTAATGAAAATATAATGAAATTATTATCCTAAGAAAGAATTATATTTGATATCGAGAAATTACTAGTTATTTTTAAAACTGAGCAGATCTCTCTAATCTGCCTGATGGGCGTGATCGGCTCGCGCATGGACGTGTACGCCGTCGTCTACGCGGGCTGGCTGCTGGCGCTGACGGCGGCGCGGCGCGCGCGCGCGGCGGCGCTGTGGCCCGCCTTCTGCGCCTGCGTCACCGCGCTGGTGCCGCTGCAGTACGTGCTGGCCGTGGGCTTCATGCCCCTCCTGTGCATTGACTATCCGTGGAGGGGGGGCTCCGAGGTACGATCTCAGTACATATTCTTATAAATTCTCATACATATATACTATCGTTCCAGTTAACCTCCGATACAGTCAAACCTACGCGAATATTTTAACTCAAGATCAAGTCGTGACTATTGTCTCTTACCTTGCAGCAAATGAAGCATGTGCGAAACTGGCTGTTCCTCCCCTACACCGACGAGCCACCGCACGCTGTGAAGCTCATTTTTGACTTCTTCCTTCTATTATTTGCGACGAGACAGTTAAGGGTGTTCCGCGTAGAGAAAACACAAGGAGATGGATACCCGGGAGGTTCCAATAGCGAGAATATTGGAAAAGATTGGGAAACACCAAAGTTTGTCAATCCCGTTCCTGATTTTTTGGGATATGTTGGGTGAGCTATTAATTATGCATTTTTGATTATTCCTAAACTTTTTATGTGCAAGGATTTAATTCTATATGTATTTCTTATGTTATACTTTGTTAAGTGTTGTAATATTTACATATTCTATAATGCATAGTAAAAGCAAAATTATAACAATATTTTTAGTTCTCCAAAATTTTTATTCAAGTACAATTTTACGGAGAATTTAGAATTATTGCTCTTCTATTAACAGGTCTTGGCTGGATGTAATAAAGCGTATGGTGTTCCTGGGTATGTTATGGGTGACGCTTGCCATCATGTTCATGACGGGTACCAATCGTGTCAACTTGTTCTCTATGGGATACCTTATAGGCTCATTTATATTCCTCTGGCAGGGAACTGATTTTTACTTGCGACCAAAAGAGGCAATATTGCAATGGTAAATTATTTTGTTTTTGTCTATAACATTTTATACACAGATGTGGATATAAAAATATTCGATATTATATAATAATATAATTCGTTTATTCTGCTATTATTACACGATAATTGTAACTTTAAATTCCGTTCAATTGATATTAAATATTAATATTTCATGTTGTCTCAAAATCAGATTTGGTTTCAGTAATGTTTAAAAATTTTCTTTAAAAATAGAAAATGATAAAATAAACTTGTAAAAATAATAAATATAATTAAATTAGTACATATTGCGTGATACTAAATGTTTTGTGGGCTAGCCTCTAATGTAATTAATTTATTATTTATAAAATTACTAGAGGCCGCAAATTATATGTAACAACGTGACGATATAATAGTTTACCTATTATCTATGGTTCAGTGGTAAAATTAACCGTAAATTATTAAAGAATTTCTACTTATGGTACAAAGTGATCATTTACACAAGTTAATAGTAGTTGTCGATAGGGTTCCTTGTGAACAAAAAAAATGTTTATGACATCAATCAGACCGCAATGGGATAGCGTGTAAATAAACATGATGTGGTGATTGTGGGTTCGATGTATTAAAGGTAATAAATTCATTTTCATTATCCCCGCTCTAATAAATAAAAACGCGGCGTTGATTTGCGCCATTCGTTACTCATTTGCCTTGAATTTGAACGGAGAAAGAAAGATCGGAGCACTTTGATACAAGGTTCTCCCTGCTGGATGAAGCTCAGAACTGGCAATAAGATAACAATTACACTCCATGCAGGTGGTCATGGCTGCTCCGATACAATGTATCCGTGGTAGTTGTAAAAACTTTACTACAAATCCCCGGCTGCATGTTCAGCGACGTATTGCAAGCGCACGCGTGCTGGCTCGTCCAGTTGTTGGGCATTGGCTGTGTTGACAAGTTTGCTGGCGGCAACATCGCTAGGTTCCTCAAGATGCAGTATAATACTGTAAGTGATAAATGTATCTTTTCATTTTGAGATTATAATATGAGTAGGTAACATGTTATATAATCATTCTCTAAATTAAATACTCTGGTGTTGCTATGTGTTTAAGTGCGACAATATGACTTATACATCGTACAAAGTTACACAAATCTTCCGTTCTATAGTGAACGCTAATTATTTATATAACAAATACAAATCACCAGTCGTACAAAGTGTGACTGTAAAATCGACTGGTTTTGTGTTCGATCCCCACTCGAGGAAATAAAATATTTATTTTCATTTATATTTTCATTACCTCGCTCTGGTGTCGAGGCAAAGCGCGACGTTGAGCTCTGCCACTCAACACGCAATGCTTCCAGAAGTCGGCGGAAAGTAGGGAATGGAATATCTTAACACTAGGTTCCCTCTGCCTACCCTGCTGTGTGCGGGATACAGCGTGAAGCTGAATAAATACAATTAATTTGCATTATAAATTTATCTTTCTAGTATAGATGTAATATAACAAATTAAAAATACATAAATTATAAAAGATATTTCTGTTCTTAGAATTCAGTATGCTCTGTTCCTCAAGAAGATATCGGCTTAGCGTGGGACGGAGTATGCTTCGCTTTCTTAATTTTACAGAGAAGACTTTTCCATAGTTATTATTTCTATCGTGTCATTGACGAGAGTAAGGCTACTACTGTACTTGCTTCAAGGTAAGGTATCTGCTCAGTTTATACAACATTTTTACGTAACATATTTGACATTTCCAGCCTATAGATTTTTTATAATGTCCAAATTAGGGGTGCTGAGCTGATTGAAGAGCTGCGTCAGAAGCAAATGAAAATTCAGGAAGATCAAGAAGTTAAAATTTTAGAGAAAATCAAAGTTAAAATGGAAAGAATTAAAGCCAATCAGAAAAAAATTCAAGGTGTTATGTCTAAGGAACCAGAACATCATGATGCAGGTATGTTTTGTTTGACACAGTAAAATTTACGTAATTTATGAAATGAATTGAATGACAGTGACATATTAAATGAGGCATCTTTTGTTAGTTAAAATTTATATTTGTAAGATTTTGGTCACATGTTATAATATATAGTCGATGAAGAAGACGAAGACGAAGAAGGAACACAACCGGGAGAATCGGAACAAGTGCCACTCGTACGCGGTGATTCTGAAGAGTCACGTCGTGGATACCACACCCCCGCCTCCCCCTCCTCCCCCGCTTCGCGTCGAGGCTTTCACACTCCTCTAAGTGAGGCTTCCGCACCTCCCTCCCCAGCCAAACCTTCCCTGCCCGCCCTCACCGCGCCACTGCCTCTCACGGCACCTCCATCTCAAGGTGGTCCCCCATCGCCATCATCCGCTCTGATGACAGTTTCCCTCGACGCGTACCTCGAGCCGAGACGCATATCGTTCGAGTCCCCTCCCTCCTCCGACCTCCTGCCCCGAGCGCAGAGCCCCGAAGAATCCTACCCTGTTTTCTCTCCTCCTCCCATTAGAAGGCGTCACACAGTGGCCAGCCCCAGCCTGCTGCAGCGAACCTCTATCATATCGCATTCAAGCCGAGCCGAACCCAATTCTCACCATACGTGTAATTACAGCTCGGATATAACATTAATAAATATATGCAATTTATGAAATGTTGCTATAGCATTGCTTATTTAGAATTCTGTGTATACACGTTTTATTCTTATGTCATTTTTCACAGGTGTACATAATGTACAGCAATGTGTTTTAACTTTTTTATTTGTGTCTAGGAAGCGGTTCTGATATCGCAGCAGTAACACATAGACACAAAGGTAGAGTTTGAGTCATACTTGGCGGGGCTACATTTCTATGTTTTAATATTTAAGTTACTTTCGACATCATTCTCTCAATGAAATACATGAATAATTAAAACTGAAATTGCACCTCCATAAATGAGCACAAACCAAATATAATGCGGTTTTTGTGTTAACCTTCTTTGGTACAGGAAACCCGCTGTCTTACTTTATGAATGTCAAACGAAAATAAACTAATGTATGAAAATGTAGTGCGCTTTAATAATTAACTTCGTCCTTGTGTGGTCCAAGAACTCTAACCAAATGACGCGATTTTTTCTTATATTAAAGTGATGTAAACATGCTTATCTATGGTGTGAGAGTGGTGTTGAGTTATGCCTTTGTTTGTAGCACGCGTGAGGCCGCCGTATAAGCCGCCCGCCAGCCACCAGAAGGGTAACGTTGAGTAACAATTCAGTCGGTATAACCTCGCGTTTCTTACTAACAGTAACAAGTAACCTGAAGTTTCACGGTCATGGTATTTAGGCGATTGTTTGTCGGAACAGTATTTTGTCGTTCTTTGGCTGATTTTTGTATATTTTGTAAATAACAGTTACACTTTTATGTAAATTGGAATGCTTGCACTGGTCCCTTTTTATTCCTTTCCTGCATGTTTGAAAAATGCTAAACGTTTATTTGCACATTATCTTAGGTTTGTTTATATTGGTTATTGCTTGACTATTTTGATAATTAATCCATATTTTTTCAAAACACGTTAAAAAAGGGTAAAATAATGAAATCTTTAGTTTATTTATTACAAATTGTATAAAAATACAGGCTAGCAGCACTGTTTTTAAATATGATTAAATTTTGTTCATTCACAATTAAAATTTGTTAACTACTCACATTATTATTATTATTATTATTTTCATTACAACAGAAATATACTTCACAAGTTGTACATAATATGACTGATATTGCACATATCACGGTTAAATATAATATTGCATGCTTTACTCATTAAAGAATTTATTTATATTCCATTACAATATAGTCTTATATCTTATACAGCGGTTCGATCTGGAGACTACTATATGTTTGATGAATTTGATGACACTGATGTCCATTTGAAGGACGATGAGTCCAGTTCAGATGAAGATGCGCCAAAAAGTATGGGTTTCGGAAAGGTAAGTCGATTTATATACATACGTATATTTTAATATATTTAGCTATGGAGATTGGTTTATTTAGAATATATATAGAAATGTATGGGAAATAAAGCATGTAGTTTGTATTTTTGTGGTAAATATTTAACGGGCTACGGATATTGGGTTGTGATGAAGTAGAAATGGTTGGTAAATGGTGGATATGCAATTGGTGCATGCTCCTATTTGGGAAAACAATAGTTTTGTTGTGTTGTGATGTGTGACTAATATAGCTTTACAGTAAACTAACATTATAATGATGTGTACTATGCTACATGAGACACCCGTAAAGAATTATGAATATTTGTTGAAATGAATAATCTTGTTGGATCTACTATTTTAAAAGACAGTCCATAAACAGAATGTAGCATGGTTTACACATGGTATGCATACAGCTGGTCTCGACGGCCATCAAGACGGACGTGCGGCGCGCGGTGTCGCTGCGGCGCGCGTCCGCGCCCGCCGTGCGCACGCGCGCCGCCACGCGGGCTTCTTCTCTCACATATCCTTTCTCTTACCAACAACAGGTATTTTTGGAGATTATATGTTTTTCTTTGCGGCGTTCAGTTCCACTACTCAACGCGCAACGTCTCGTAAATATATATGTATAGTATGCAGCGTGAAGCTAAAAAATGTCTTATAGTTACATATTCCTGTAATATATTTATTAAACTCTATTTCAAAAATAAATGCTATATTTCTTTATATATATTACTATAAAATATATAAAATTTTACAATTATTAGTGAAGTTTTTAAAGTGGTAAGCTATTTATTGATACTACTATTCTTGATGTATGTTATGCAAATATGTGGTGCTTTTTTGTGAGGTGCAAATTTGCGGGCATGATATGGCACGAAACGGGTGCGGTGTATGTTATTTTATTATATATATATTTTTTAACTAATCTATTTCAACACAAGAACACTTTTACTAGATGCGTACAACCTCTCCTCGGGCGGAAGGAGTGCGTGCTGACGATGTTGAAGTAAGGCTTCCTGACAGAGAACAACCTGGTCCTGCATCTGAAATAGATGAATTTGCACCACAACCTGGTAACTTATAAAATAAATAATTACCAATATATTAAAATTGAACATAAGGTTATTAATTAATAAACTTGAATGAATGAATACTGCGTACCACTATATCTTTGTCTCTTTTTTATAGAAAACGAGACCATAATTGACAAAATCAAAGGATTTCTGGACACTGCTTGTGCGTTTATTTCGAGTTTCCTCGTGTCCCTGACACGCCATCTTATGAAATATTCTCGTGATTATAGATATGTGTCCCGCACATTGTCAGCTGAGAAGAAACACCTTAAAGTATGTATTAACGATACTTTTAAGTATTATCATGATTTAAAAAAAATCTTCATAAAATCATATTTTATAATTGAACAAACAGATTCCAAATGAAAAAAAAATAGTATTAAAAAATAATTTAATTAAAAAAGAATTGGCAGGTCATGTCTTGTCGGATTAATGATTATTATTATATATTATGATTTTTTATAAAATATTTAAAAACATAATAATATAAATTTATTCTGTAAAAAGTAGGTAATGTATGGTATATATTATATTTTGTGATTTATATAGGAAAAAGAAGGCTTTGGTATAGGTCTGAGAGAAGGATCGCAAATGATTTGGGAGCCACTACCCGAAACGCTACTCCATCAGTGAGTTATAATTATTATTTAATACATTTCATATATAAACTTAAATCTTTTATTGGAAGCTTTTTGGTATCAGATTGGGCTTTGCATAGATTGTGTATTGGTGAATGGGATCTAGCATTAGATAGATTTGTTTGTTTTAAGCAGGTAGTAGAAATAAATAAATTAGATAAAGTGCGATATTACTTTTATTTAATTTATTGTTAAACGGCTAGTAGTGACTAGTATCTTTTTTGCATGCTGCGTCCATTATTAGAGACTTGGAACACTCTAACAACAATCTACTTCAGCCTCCTGAGGATGTTGGGTAGGTTTTATTATCGATTAATCGACTCATTTGCTTTTAATTACTTCAAAGCTACGCACAACTAGTAAAATAGAATATATTAATGATACCTAGAAAATTAGACTACCTCTTAGCTAAATTGTATGTCCTAGATTTAGTTTTTTCATAATAGTAGTAGCTCTCATTTGCACTAACCATTAGAAGCTAGCACAATTTTAGCGTTCGAAGAATAATAATTTTAACAAGATTAAAAGAAAAATTTCATGGGTAGTACTTTTGCAATGATAATTGATTTAGGAGATACACGTGAAAAAATTTGGATTTGGGTTTCAAAATTTTGGGGATGTTTGCAGCCGTAAGTTAAGCGAATTAAGCGTACCAGAGATACGTATATTGGCGGCGAGCATGGAAGGTGGCCTCGATGCATCGCCCGCTCCCTCTGACGATACATCGGAACACGAGAGCGCGTTTAGCTTACAGACGACCGAAAGGTTTAGTGTATATCTCTTTAGAGTCTATGTCATCATTTATCAAATTAACTTATTTAACTTCAGCACATGGCCTGATATTAATTAAATTTTATATATATGTATGAATAAAGCAGCGATTCCATTATACTACATAAGTTATCACTACATTATTTAGCTTAGGCATTTCGATTTACTCCGTTTAAATTTACACTTACACTACTCTACACCTAGTGTCCTACATGTTGTAATGCATTAAATGTAGTATGGTGTAATGGCCGCTCGTGTATAAAATACTAAAGACCTGACAGATAATATAGACTCTAATGTAGAGAGAGACGTTTATGTTGTTACTTTATTGGGCATGCTTAACTATTTTTTTAATGTTTTTTTTATAAACTTTTGTACTATACTATTTCCTAGAAAGTATGGGTAAGTATTATACTAACACAATATTATAATAATTCATTGATGTAATTTCACTTCTTCTTACGCGTTTAAATTTTCTTCTGCTATTTCTAAATGTTTTTTATACGACATGTCTTTTCTAAAGTGTAATGTACATATAAACAAAAATTTACTCACAATATTTTAATGATTAATTGGCACCTTAACGTTTCTTTTTGTTTGTCTTATTAATTTTTCGAAATGATCTTTCAGTAAAGACATCACGACGTTAGAAGAGCAAGATGATTCAATGTTTAAGCAAGAAAAGTCACCATTCATTCACCTCGCATATGCACTTTGGTACGCAGTGCTGGCGCATACTGACATTGTGTCCTACATCATGGTGTTTATTAATCAGGTAATTTTTGTCCATAATGTCTCATAAAAAAAATCTTGCAACGAGATAAGTTTCCAAGTATTTTCAACATTTTTAAAGTGTTAATCCACACTTCGGAAAGAAAAATACTTATTTAGAAAACGTATTAAAAACGTATAAAAAACGTAGCGGGACTTGAACCCAGGTAGCGAAAATTTGTAAAAATCTCTCTACAGAGATGCTAACAACATAAATAAGT
>DWAN01002206.1:0-15662 GCA_018230445.1 Heliconius hewitsoni
CTCGACACTAGAGGGAAGAAATGGAAATATAAATTTAAGTAAATATTTCATCTCCAAAAATCTTTAATTTTAATCGCATGATTTGCATGGAATATGAACACAAATTCTTTTATAAATATATGTATATATTAAAAGGTATAAAACAAGCGATACAGTATAAAAAGGGCAACGTACTCATTTCATTCGTCACGATCACTTTGTGGATAACATCGGCATGACCGCATCGATTCTGGCGATCGTCTTCCCATAAACATTTACCCGATTTGCTAAGTGCATAAGAAATTTTAAAGGAAGTATAGAATAGTATATATCTGTACTATCTACACTTCTATACTAATATTATAAAGCACAAGATTTTGTGTTTGAGCGCGATGATCTCAGAAACTCTTGGTACGAATTAAAAATTATTTTTGCTTTTTTTATGGAAAAAGACAAGAGAAACGAGCGTACAGTTTACTTGACGATAACTAAACACCGCCACCCATAGACGCGCTTTTTGAAGCTCGTATCGACCATTCCACAGCTGCGTAACGCGTGGAAGGAAGTTCCTACGAAACCGCATAGTAGTAGAGTGCCACGTATCAGGGTGGCTTGAATGGTATTATATGACAGTGTTAATTATGACAGAATGAGTACGGGAGGCAACGAGATACACAACGAGTAGGAAGTTATTTTCGTTTGACCAAGCGGGCGAAGCCGCAGTTATAAGCTAGTCATAGATAAAATTAATACAGTATTGTCTTTATCTTCACGCTGTATCCCGCTGATAGCACGACAGGCAGGGGGAACCTGGGACACTCCGATTAAGATTAACACACCTCTGCTCCCCAATTTTTACCGAACTTTGGAGGCATGGAGTGTTATAAGTACCGGATGTTGGTGGCGTCCATCGTAGGTAAGTCGATTCCTGGAGTGGGAATCGAATGCACAAACCTTCACGATTGTAATCGCACGCTTGTGCCACTACGCCACGACTGTTAACCTTTTGAATTTAATTACAATGTAGTGGAGTGGAAAAAATTAAGATTATTTTAAAAGCAAAACACGAAATTATGACAATTTCATGTATAAACTTTCGGTTTACAAAACTTTATACAAATCCATGGAGCCTGCGCCAGTACGCGACGGCGTCTAACTCATTATGCGAGAACACGGTGAAAGGAGAAATTTGTATCTTTGTCACTTACTCGATGCAATATTACAAATAAAAAAATAAATAGCTGTAATGAATGGACGTGATGAATATGTTTTAAAATTTCAATACTTAATCATTTTAAGACCAGACGTTGTGGCGTCACCGAGAAAGCAAATTCTACAAATCATATAATAGTTATACCTAATTACAATGAGCCGCCGTAGCTTAGTAATGTTTAAGCGTAAAGGATAGCAAGTTCGATTCTAGTGAGTGTATTAAATTTTCTTCATCATTCTATGGATTTACCGTAGGTGTGGTAGGAGGGGGGAGACTTTGTCATTTAAGAACTCAGTATGGTTGACACTGGAGGAAGATTACCGTCTTAACACTACAAATATGTAGTCTATTGATTTGGGCCTGAGACAAAATAAATGCAAACAAAACAAAGTTTCTTAAGACTTTATTGATAATATTACATTTGTACGGATACTAATGCTTCGGCCACCTTTCTTCTACGTGTTAGAACACGTTAACAACAGCCAAATAGGTGCGTAATGGAGTTTTTTGCTTGCTTGAAAAAATCAAGCTTTGCTTGCTTAAGGTTATCATCAGGCTTTAAGTACGTTAAAATGTAAAAAAAATTAAATAGTGTTTAAAGGCGTTTATAATATTTGATTTCTATTAACTCTTGAAAATATTTCATTAGCTCTACAGATATAATTCAGTAGTCTTATTTACAGTGCTATCTATCAATGTACTGCTTCCATAATTATTTATATAAAATACATTAACTCCATCAATCGTGACCTGTAAAATAACCTTTTTCTGGTTTGTTTACCTTTTATCTCACGGCTCCTTAATTAGGGTATAGATTATCTCTACCTACCCTGATATACACGGGACAAAGTGTGGAGTCATCTCCTTCTAGATATAAATATAAACTATTCGAATAAAATAAAAATCCACGTTAAAATTACATACACGACGTCTATATAAAACACGAAAGTAGCATTTTGTTTACAGTTACATCAGTATGTTTTGCTTTGGCACACGTTCCTAGTCCCATGACTCACGTGATAGACGATTATTGGATGGATATCTTCGTGAATCACCTGGCAGAAAAAGTGGCTGTGATAAAAATGCGAATAAAACGAGAAAACTGTAGAGTAAAACCAGGTATAGGAAACTTCTTTCTATTAATATAAGAAAAAAATGTGGTTACTAAAATAGATCGGACTATATGTCCATAATAAACAAAAAACGCTTTTTAATTTACACTTACAGGCCCGCACACGATGGTTTTGGTTTCGATTTCCACTTGGAAAAAAGTTTAAGATTTTTTATTGTTTTTTATATTCCTGATGTGGTTTGTAAAAATATGGTGCAAGGCACGTATTATTTTATAATTATGTATTATGGTGCAAGGGGGGTATTTTTTTAGCTTCACGCACGCACATTACCGTCTCTTTTTTTTACTCAATCAAGTCACGTAAATGTTCAAAATAGGTAAAAAAGCAGAAAGTGATAGTGATTTGTCACTTGTATACATAGATTTTTTTTGAATTTATCCCAGTTTTGCATGGACGAAACTATATAAATATCTAGCAACACCGCTATGCGAAAAAAACGTAGCTGTTTTTTTAATATTTGCACGTATGGCTTCATTTGTAACAAACATAAGCGACACTAAATTATATCTCTACAGAAACATAATAAAAAACGCGTATATGGGCAAGCCGTCTAAAAAACCAAACACTTTCTGTACGGAAAGAAATGAGAACTCGAATTGGTCCCTGTCACATAACTTCATTTTATTACACAGTTCGGAACAAAAACGTCATACAATTTAATTACTCTATTGTCGAAGCTTGAGTAATGTTATTATGTGGACATTGTATTTAGAACTTATGCACATAATAATTTATTACATAATATAAAGATTTTGAGGTTGGTTGTGGCGAAGGCGCACAAAGTGTGATTATAAAAGCACCTGTTTGGGGGATCGAGAGAAATTGAAATATTTATTTAAATTTATATTTTAATTTCTTCGCGCTGGTTTTGAGGCAAAAAGTTTAGCCATTCAGCACGCAATGCTTCTAGAATTCGGCGATCTCTCTGCAATCTCTTAGTACCAAATATTGTATGATATCAAGGCCCATTTACTATTAAGCCGTAAGGTTTATTCGCGACGTTCGCAAAATTTTTACCTTTTTTTACTTTTATATTTTTACTTTTAAATGTACCGAATTTCCTCGTTACATAATTATACATTCAGTTTGCTTGCTTGAAAAATAATTGAAAAATAGCGGGAACTAGTTTTTATTTATTTATTGCATCTTCAGATTGACACATTTAATGGTATTAAAACCAACCAGTTACTTAGGCACAGCCAAAGAGGTTTGATTACTAAAAATACATTCAAAATACTTTTGCCCCAACCTTATATTTATTGCTTCACCACAATAAAACAACAAGCAAAGGGAAATGAATAGGGAAAATGATAAATGCAATACCTACATACATACATAGGATGTACATTTGCATTGCAAAATAATATTTGCAATATTCGTGTAAATTTGCAATGGCGTGACACTTAAATTGGATACCGAGTGAAAGCTTTTTTTGGTATCACTTCCTTTTTAAAAATACGAGTGACAAATCGTGTTTTAATTGTCACTTTTTTCGGGATCACGATAAAAATTTAATAAGGATCCATTTTTACTAATACTCTGATTTCAAAAAGAAGGACAGAACCTAGTGATAAAGTTTTACTTATTTAAAGCCGCTAGATAGCGGATCTCACCAAGGTATGTACTGTTCGCGAGGTGTATGCTGAGCTTTGCATTTGTCTCTAAAAGTAAAATAAAACTTTTAAAATATTTTTTTTTTATTAGAGATCAATAGAAAAAGAATATAAACAATATATCATTTCTATTACAGCAGACATTGCATTCACATAATTTTCACTCTCATCTGATGAGTTGTTTGTGATAATAATGTATCGTTCTGTTATGTCATCAAGAACAGCCAACCTTGCCAACTTTTACTTTTAATAAATAGAACACAAAAATAAAAGAAAAAGAATTAAATATGTTACGCTGTTCAGTAGAAAAGGTGTACTGATAGCAGCTGCATGCTGTCAAAAAGCAGTTTAAGCAGAGGATGCGCCGCGATTGATGTCTGACTTCACACAAACACTATGTATGAAAACTCACACAAATGCAAAGCTTAGCTTAGACGTCGCGGTCTGTACTGTGTCTAATAAGAATTAAACCGTCTGAAAGAAAATATTTTATTTTATTTCTATAACACAAATACTCACTCTGACACATCGCTACTGTGCCAAGATAGCTTCTCCATAAGATTAATTTTGATTAAGATGTTTCTAAATTATAGTTAAAAAAAACCGTAGTGCAATTTGTATTTGTAACCATCTTAAATGAAATATCTACTGAAGTAAGTATTCATATGAGTATTATGCGTCAGTGATCAGCGATAAGTTATAATAACCGTATTTTTATTTATGCATCTAGTTAGATGAGAATCCTTTCCTCCCTTTTTCTCCGTAAGGGAGGAAGTTCCTATGGGAACATAAAAAACATGATTTTCCATTTTTAATCTATTTCCTAATAGGAGGTTATCAATTCTATTGTATTTTTTGTTTAATGTTTCTTAACTTCAGAGCTTTTGACTGGGTGACCCGATTTTGATGATTCTTTTTTATAAGCTAATGCTTTCCATGTCGTCGCATTGTAATTTTGACCATTTCTGACAATGATAACCATGAGAAAATCACATAAGTCTTAAATTTGCATTAAGTATGTGCGCGACAAATGGACGAATAACTCAGTATCCCGCCAACCGATTTAGATTATTTTTTTTTAAATACACTTCAAGGGTAGTTTAACGACAGTTTGGCAAGGTCCTGATTGTGGGATTCGCTTGAAATTGAAGAAGTCGTTTTATTTTATTAGAAAATATTAAATACTAGGGGCCTAGTCGCGGCTTCGCCCACACAACACATATAATACTTTAATTATGCTGTATTTGCCAACAAATTGATACATTCAATAATGAGCAACTTATTTTTAAAAAAGTAAAAGTGCACTACATGGCTTCTTGAGAGCATGTCTTGAGAGAGGACTTACACTGTAATGTTATATAGCCTATAGCACTCCTGAAGAATGTAGCTTTCATATATAAAAAAAAAAAAAGTAAATCAGTAAATAATATCAAAGGAGCAGTAGATCCAGAGATCTTAGTGTTTGACCAAATTCTTCAACTTTATTATATTAGTATAGATACGTTTCAACTACGCAAACACAGTTGCGGACGACGCACAGCTATATAAAAAAATACCCTAAATAACGTAAAGGCCTTTAAAATAAGCCTATATGTACACACGCGTACAAATGATGTTGATTGTAACGTAACGGGTATATAGGTACTTAGCGACCGAATTGGATCGTGGTTATCAATTAAGGTAATTGCCATCGAAATCTCGAGCGATGACCGAAATAAGTGCATTGTTTGCATTTCTGTTCGAAAATATATGGGAAAAGATAATAATATATCTGCTTTATTAGAGTTGAAAAGAAAAAAATATATATTATATGATTTTTAATGTAATAAAAAATTAGTCGTTGCGTTTTGGGAGGCGCTTTGTCTTGAGGCTTTGTCAGAGACTGAAAATAAAAATTATTCATTCCCATGAATGGGAATCGAACTTACAACCGTGGCGTTCACAGCCAAACATGTGGAATCCGTGAATGTGGCCAACTTGGTGCAGTGTGTGTGTAAATAATGTAATGTACTGAGTCTGAGTTCGAATAGTATTCACAAGGAATGATTAAGTAATTCTCAGATATATTTAAGTAATTCTCATTTCTCCACTGTGGTAAAACATACGCGGAGTTCAGTTCCGCCAATGAACACGCCACGTCGATTGAAATCCACTAAGTCGAAAAAAAGGTTCGAAACTAAATTCTTTTTCATCTATATATTATTATATTTAAAAAATAATGGCGAGCCAGTAACATTAAACAAAATATAAAGTTTCACTTAATGAGTTTTCATAGAAATTCGATTGGCATCAAAGAAATTCCTCGAATTCGAGCTTCGCAAAGATAGCCAGATGTATCGAAACAGTTCCTTGATAATTTTTGTTCGTGCTTTTATTAATTTTACAACGAAAGCAGAAATACATTAGATATAAATCACTCTGTTCTCCATTTTCCACTTAAACAATTATATACCTTATTGAATAATGGAAAACCTCGTCGAACTCGAAAATCGAACTAATAACTATCG
The DNA here is from genome assembly GCA_018230445.1 of Heliconius hewitsoni. Lineage (NCBI taxonomy): Eukaryota > Metazoa > Arthropoda > Insecta > Lepidoptera > Nymphalidae > Heliconius > Heliconius hewitsoni. Next base: position 6,446 of record DWAN01002206.1, read on the forward strand.
TGAACAGTCTCCTATGCTCAAGCTCTACCACAATAATTATGTCGTTAGTAGTTTACTAATGACTTATTTCATAAGCAAAAGTATATAAAAAGTAAAAAAGTATGTATATAATAAAATAATGTAACAAAGCACTTAAAACTTCTAAAATTTGAATAGACAGGCTGTCGTGGCGCCGCACAACGTCGCAACGGTTGCGGGTTTGATTCCAACTGGGTGGAATGAATGAATTTCATTGCTTAAGACAAACTTTGTCTTAAGCAATGATATTCAATTTTGTTGAATTACCTAATTAACATTCAATGTCTTGAAAATTAAGCAGAATGTTTCAGTGTCTTGGAACAGCAGTGGAATGCTCAAAATGATCTGGAAAGTTCATAAGTTTGAATGTAGTCCAAGCCAACACCTATTAAATTTCTTGCCAAACTGTTTTTATGATGCACCTGCATTTCGTGGGTTGGAATACTGATTGTATTGCTTAAAATTAGTTTTGGAACAGGCTGTCTATTCAGCAAAATGTTTATTTAAGAATTAAATAGATATTTTTTATATGAATGTGAAAATAGCGATTTTATTACTTCTATAAAATTTTATTTTAAATAAATGTAAATGCCCACAACTGCTCAGTATGGTGCAAGGGGCACAAAGTATGCCTATAAAACCGCTGCTTGGAGGTTTAAACTCCACTCAAAGAAATGAAATATTTATTTAAAATTCATATTTCCTTTTCTTTGCTCTGGTGTAAAGACAAAGGGTGGTGTTGAATTTTGCTACTGTACATGTAATGCCTCCAGAATTCAGAAGAAAGTAGAGAATGGAGTGTCTTAACATTAAGTACCGTCTGCCTACCCTGCTGTGTGTGGGATACAGCATTAAGCTTATTTTTTATAAATGCAAAACTAGTGAAAATTCTTATAAGAATCACAATAATGAAATCAATGATTGTCAATGCTGTATTATATTTACTATAGTGATATATTATTATTTAGTTATTTAGTACATAATCTTTTAAGTCATTTGCTTTTTATGTTTGCAAAAACATCATAAAAATCATATTAGAGTTAAGACATTGCATTTTGAGTAGATTTCAACACTATATACTTCATTTCCTGTAATTGAACCCACAACTATTATACTTACAATCTGACTGGGCCTCTATGTAACCAGTATCTTTTTTTCCTATATCTTTTCCTATATCTATTTCCTATATCTAAAACATGTATTATGTTGTTTTCAAACAGTAAGTACAAAATTGTTTATTGACACAGTAGATTCTTATCAGCGCTAGTAACTATCCAAAGAATGCTCCTAATGGTGATATTATCTTCCACTTAAGACTATGGCTACTGATACACAAATTATATTTTTAAACAAGCTTTTTTTTGTAGCAATCCCGTACATAGCAGAATAGGCAGGGGGACTTAGTGTTAAGACACTGTACACTACTCACTGATATTTTTTCAAGAAATTGACTGTCGTGTGGTGAAACTCACTTAAGTGGTGACTCCTTTACCAAAGTAAGAGATGGAACATAATGCAGTCACCCAAATAGGAATCGATCCCACAAACTTTGCAATAAGCAAGTAATGTGTGTCTTGGTTTCAGTAAGTATTTTTAACTTTTTTATTTTATCAAATATTTTATCTCATAAAATAAATAATTAATTATATAAAAATTATATTGGAATATCTAATAAGATAATTATAGAACGTCTATTTCATATATGTTTGATATATTTTTAGTTTGTGAAAGCAGGCGGCAAGTGATGTAATATGAAATGAAACTATTTTCAAATATGAAAATATTTAGGCTAAGGTAAAAGAAATTCTTATTTTAGGTATTCTAACCCTCACCTACTGACACGAATCTATTGAGTCATTTACGTTTGCTCATATCTTCAGCTATTTTAAGAAATTTAAATGCGCGCCCGAAAATCTCATTACAAAACTTTGTGTTTGCGCCAAAAGGATAAAAAAGAAATGTATATAGCTATCACAACGTAATGCACCAGGAATGCAAGTAACGCAGCAGATACGGCACAAAGCGTTTTATTTTATTTTTTCTGTTATTAAATATTTCCGCCAGATTGTCAAATAATGACAGAAATACATAATTTTAGCTTATCGGAATAGAGTAATATATTGTTTAATATAAAATAAATAAAGTTTAAGTCAAAACTTACGCGTATAATATGAGCACTACATAAAAATAAATAAATTTAAAACTTCACACACGTTCACTGTGTACACAACTGCACTGCAATCTGTCAAACCGTGTGGTGAAAGTGTTGCTAGATTCTTCACTCGTTTTCCCCACACTTACTGTTGCATAAATAAAACAAATAATATAAGTTACAAAATATTCAATATAAATATTATATTTATTTGTAATGAATGCTATATATTAATTTTATTGGTTTTGCTTTTTATATATTAATGCTATGTTTTTTAGAATAATATAATAACCTATGTTGCCATTACACAAGCTGTAAGTTCCCACATTTTGCACTCGGTAGTTTTGATGGCCGAGTGGTTCACATTACCTACCTTTTATTATTATTAGCGGTGACTAAAAATAGGTCAAATATTTAAAAATGCCCGCTGGCACGCGTCGCGGTCCTCACCAATTGTAATCATATTGCAGGAATTAAGTGGAAAATATCATATTAATTGGAATATTTTAATTTATTCCACTGCACAAATTTCCAGTGTTGTTTAGAAGATTGTTAAAGATACATTATTCAAAATATTTTATTAATTTTGCATTATAAATGCTCAACATATATTTATAAATGCTATAATCGTCTGTATTATATATAAAAATTGCATTGAAAAAAAAAACTATTTTCGAGTGATTGGTACTACACATTAAACTAAAAACCTATTATCAGCTGTGTTACCATGTAAAGAAAGCAAAAAAGCAAAGTTCATCGCTCTTCAGAGAGATCAGTACGGCAAGACGAAAATTAAAATAAGAAAGGATCCATAAACCTGGCTTAGTAGCTTATGAGGTATAATTTCGAAAATGTTACACCGTGCTTTTATGACTCACTACATTTTTACGACATATTTTATTTCTATTGTAGTTTTATATACAGGATGGAAGTGTTAGCACCACTTTAAATGAAACCATAGTTTTAACTACTCCATAAAAGCCTAATACAATTAAAAAAATGTTTTTTCCCCAAAAATGGAATGGTAAATTTGCAAACAAAATAAATAATAAAATTGTTGTTTTTAAACAAAACGCCATTTGTAAGGACGATGCACGCACACATAAACCTATCAAAGGAATACACCACACATGCCTCTTTCCGAATTCAAGTCGTAGGTATTGGCGATAAAGTTCAAAGTTGTTTTGAAATACATATTACATGTATTGAAATATATATATACATACAAGGTATGGATGAAAATCGTGTAATGAAAAAAAAAATCCTACGTCCAAACTGTTGAGGCATCTTGATTAATTTCTGTATATGTTCAGCATATAGGATAAATATATTATCCTATACGCTGTTTCACCCTATATAATAATGGTGTGTATTATGATTTCAATAGCCGTTATATAAATATCATTTGACTTTAAGCTTAACTAATCATTTTTCAATTTTAACCATACAATTTATCTTTATCGTATCTCACTCATTTTGATGTGTATGCTGAGAAGCTCGATGTAATACATAGGTTATTTCTCTATTCGCTGGGTTCTTGAAGTTAACGCCACCATATTAGTACTGTACTAAACCATAGCAATATATTGAAGAAATCAACACAATCAAGATCCAAATCATTATTTGAACAGGTTCAACTATAAATAATTGGCGTATAAACGTACGTTATATCTGTATAAAAATAAAACAGCTAAGGAACAGTAAACATTTTTATTTTATTGTAAATATTATTTATTGTATCATCTGACACTCGCGATGATATTTATGGTTTTGAAGCTAAAACTGAAAGATTTTTGAATTGTGGTTCAACCTAGCATTAAACGTTAGGCACATAATAAATGTAGTAACGTCTGAAATAGAAGCATGACTTTTATCGCACTACCTTTAAAAAAACATGTAGGTATGCTTATTGTATTTCTATGAATATTACTTGAAATAAAGAATATTCAAAACAAATAATTGAAACTAATTGACTAAATAAAAAATCTAAATACCTATCACGATCACGCAAAAAATATAATAGATCATTAGAATTTTAATAAATGTCATACTACAAAATATATTTTGACGCATCTAATATTTTAAAAGATAATTAAATATTAATTACGACAAAAGTAAATACTCTACGAAGATTAAGTAATTTATTACTAAGCAACATGAAAGAAGTATCAAATATTTCTATTTCAGACATTAGCAATTATATGTAAATATATTTAAAATATAAATCGGTACAGTGACGGTTATTGTTCGTAAAGGTACTAAATGTAAGAAAAATATTTAAAGAAAAAATTTTAAAAGTTAAAATTTATTAATAATTGTGGGAAAGTTTAGTTTGGATTTTAACAACATAATTTAGCTTTTAGTGTCGTCACTGTGTGTGCAAATAGAGCTAATCATCGCGAGTCATCTCATGTGAAGATTTTTACAAGCAATAACTACCTCTATGTAACTTCAGTCGGCTCATTAATGCACTTACTCTATACTTCCGTCCATTGAGCGTTACCTAAACATGAGTGAGATGAAAATTTTAGCTGCAAAAAAACACTAGTGATTGAAAAAAATGCTGACACAACATTATCAGGTTGTAAGTAATGTTATTAGCTGAAATATAGATTATATTTAGAACTGATATAGATTTTACTACACATAGTAATAATATATTAGAATAAATGTGATATATGAGCGATATTTTGTACTGTGTTGACTATGATATTTCGGTGCTGCGTATTATATTTGTTTTATAAGGGATGCTTTAGTGGAAAGAATAGCATTATAAGATACATGTGGTTACATATACTCAGATACTACATAATAAATATAAAAAATATTCTAGAATATATTATTACATAAAAGGATTTGCTAAGTGTAAATAATTTTTTTTATACTATAAAAAAAATATTTATGAAGAAAGAGAAGAAGAATTATAAGATGAAGTTTTAAAACGTATGAAAGTGAAAACGATTGAAGTTCAAGACTTATTCCTACACCTCGCAAGCCGTCTTCGAAATGTTATTAATAAGGCGAGTCAGCGCAACCTTTAAGTTATAATTTACCTAAAACTTTTAAATTGTCAACTAGTTGTTTAAAATTTGTATTTGTTATTAGCGTAGAAGAATATTTTTGTTAACAAATATAGTTAGTAGTATTTTTTTATATAAAGTTAATAGGTACCTAAATATTTGAAGACTACTCCAAGGTAAAGTGACAAGTCAATTATCGAAGACTTTTATAGATAAGAATCTAAAGAACATTCGAGCTATAGAGATCCATCTACATAAAAACAGTTTATAATCAACGTTATAATTTTTGTAAATATAAAGCGCGAAGTTTTTGTTTCTGGCAACAACGGTCTTTTATTTGTCCGGCATTTTTGTTCTTTACTATCAATTAATTTCGCGCGATTTTTACAAAAATACTGAAAATTGTGTTATTCTTAGATTGAGGTAAGTAACTACAGTTATGAACTGATAATAAGTAACGTTATTAGTATATTAGAAAAATATTGCTTTTATTTTAGAAAAAATTGCATTGAAAACTGCACTAGAATATCCTACTGTAACACTCAGTAAGATAAAAGGGGGATAAGAGGCTTATTCACATATCAACAAGAGGTAGCTAACAATAAAGTATTATCTAACGTTTCGTGAACAAGAAATTACAAAATGTTTAATATCGATAGCGGATAAACAGAATCTAACCACGAGTAGCATGTTACAAGTATAAATAAGCCCCTTACGAAAAAGGATAAAAATATAATATAGATAAATAGAAGCTGAGAAGAAAAATAGTTTTCATATTATTTAAAATAACGATGGCCGTTCATCAATTTCCTTGTTGGTACATTACTGAATATTATATACTGCAAATATTATTTACTTCCATACATTATACTTGCACAAAGCGATATGTTTTCTTATTGTAGCACTGTGTTTATAATATGTAATAAGTACATATGTTTATTTAATATTTTATTCTTTATATCAATCATGATATCAAATACTAATCTTAATATACAAATCTAATATAATATGTAATTCGCTTCAAATGAATAATGTCACTAACTGTACATAAAGCTTTTTATAAAATAAAATCTAGACTTCGTTTATACTAGAATTCTAAGCTACACGCTTATAATTAGACGCCATCTTGTTGTTGTGACAAAATGGCGGAATTAAACATCGAATGCGAAATTATTTCATCACAGTATGATTTTAACGGAAAGCTTTTAGAAATCATTACATCGAACAAAAATATGCAATAGGGCAAACAAAAATATGCTTTAGTTTGAAATGAAGCGCTAAAACCAAGATGATGCTCCGCCTAGTTTCGTTGAAAGCTCGCCGATGCCGCGTCCAAACATATTGCCAACCTGCAATCATAAAATTTCAATATTGTGTTGTCTTTTTTGTTTTTATTTTTTTAAACATATAATTTTTATGATTTATATTCCAAGTTCTTTATTTTTAAAAATATATGTATATATATATAAGTCTCAAAAATAGTTTTTACTTCAGTTATTTAACATCAATCAATTAAATTTAGCAAGATAGATAATATACTATTTAAAATTACATAGTTTTTAACAATAGACAAAAAAACCATATCTGTAAAAATATTTTTTTAATGTGTGTAGTTAAGAAAGTAAAAAAATATAATATCGAAGTCAAGCTCAAAATTAATACAAAATATTTATTAACGTAATTTTATTTATTGACTTTCATTTAGACTAAGTAGATCAATTTTTATTATAAAGTGCCATCTAGTGTACGCAGCAAAGACTGAATTCATTTCCTTTTTTACAACCCGGCGCATAGTTACGAAAAAATGTATATAGATGTCACTTTCCGTATATTTTATATTTAGTTATATTTTATACTTCAGATTTATTTTTAAATTAGTATTAAATAATATAAATTAAAGGAAAACGTAGCTAACCTTGCCCACTACAGCTGTTACGTTTCCTAATTTTGCTTCCTCTGTGAGAGATTCTAACTTAGATTTTCCACTTCGCGCACCTTCTTCTGAGCCACCATCGTCACCACTTCTGTAATACAAAAAAAGTATTTCTTTTTCAATTATTAATAAAAAATATTTATTTGTACTGTTAAAAAATATTAGGAACGGCAGCGTGATCGCTAAGCTAAATATTTTTATTCATATACATAGCTATACATGTATTTGTAAATGGACAATATAAAATTTTTCACCACATAATAACAGGAGGCCAGGTTGGCGGCGAGGGGCACGAGTGTGTGACTGTAAATGCGAAAGATTCTGTGTTCGTTTCCCACTCAAGCATATTAATATTATTTTTCAGCTCCCACATATAGCAGGGTAGGCAGATTGAACAGAGTATTAAGCTTAAGACTTCGTTCCCCATTTTCATTGCTTATTGAGTGGCGGAATTCCACGCTGCGCCACGCTTTACTTTATTGGAAATTGAACCCACAACCGCCGTGTTTACAGTAGCACACTTGCGCCACGACGGCATCTGAAATATTTAATGGGAAGAGAGTGTTGTAACACTAGGTGCCCAGGTTCCTTTTGCCTACCTTGCCATATGCGGGATACAGCGTGAACCTAAGAAAAATAATGACATCGACGTCTAACTGAACATATAGATTTTATATACTAATGTGTTGTAATAAATATTTTAGCACATGCCACAATTATGTAAATACTGTTGGCATAATCTTTTTAGATATACATATAAATAACGTAAGTGGTCTAAAAATCTACAGAACATTATAAATAGAACAAATGTTTTGTTAAAAACAATTAATTACCCTTGATCTTGTTGAGCCAACAATAGACTGCAAGTGGCTTCTTCAGTATGCATACGAGATGCAATTTGTTGATAAGTTTTAGAATTGAGCTTATCATCAATAACTCCTTGGAGTTCAAAGTCACTGTACATTTTCTGAAAATATATTTTAGTCAGTTCATTATACTATATTTTATTGATTTAATTAATTTATCTCGATAACGATTTTTTGCCAATTTTGAAAACCGTCTTACAAAGACTATTGTGGTGCAGTAGGATAGCATCTGATTATAACTGTGATGGTTCTCGGTTTGATTCCCATTCGGGAAATGATTACTTTAAATATTTTCATATCTCCTCTCTAGAAGTTAACGTGAGTTTCACCACTCAACATGAAATGTCTCGAAAATTATGTGAAAAGTGAGGAACAGAGTGTGTTAACGCCCATTCCTATACTCTGTTATATGTGGGACGAAGCGTCGTCGATGTGAATACTGTACCTTGAGAACAATTGACAGGCAGGCAACTTGTTGAGGATGCAGCACAGGGCGGTCATTTAACCACGTACTCAAGAGTCCGATTTGCGTACCATACCACTGTTCGAACAGCTGGAGGATCCATAGTTCATCTGTTACCTGTTTAATTTTGTGGTGTAGTTTAAAATAATGTCAAAGCGTTTTTAATTCATAAAATATTAGTGAAGTCCGTGAAATTATATGACGTAATACAAAAAATAATAAAAAAAACTGGTCTATAGCTTACGCATGGTTATCCAAATAGAAGCCAATTTAAGGAGGAGTGCCTGTGTTATGTTGATCAGACTCTCGGTTAATAAACATATAAGTATGCATATTTTTAATATATATAAACACGCATAAGATCTAATGAAGTTTGTCTTTCAAATATCTGTAGTGCTAGTTAGAAATCGAACACATGGTCTTTGAAGGTTACTAAACCTATAGAGTGGTTAATATAATATATATGTATTGCAACTTTTCCTGTATTGAATTACAATTAAATGTATGGAATAATGAAAAGATACATTAAGTGTACAAAGTTTATGTTTACCTTTGATCGGATTTGATCCATAGAATTTCTCATAAAATTGACATAGCCTTGACCTATATCTTTTCCTGATCCAGATACGTTAGCAATTGTCAGAATGGATCCTATTAAACTGTAAATATAGATTATAATAATTTTAATAACATATATTAACTTGTTTGTGTTCAAAGTAGCCAGCTTTTAATGTTTTCAGCTTGTCTATCTATATTTGTATGTAT
>DWAN01002207.1:0-15658 GCA_018230445.1 Heliconius hewitsoni
ATATATATATATATATATATATATATTATCATATACAAAGTAAAAGATTAAGAGAAACCAGTGAAAGTACTTTATTGGACCTCCATAAAAATATATTATGCAATTTGTTTATATGAACGATGACTCGACGACAATTGTAATGAAACATATGAGGAAAGTGATGTTTAAATTTATGTTGTTTGAAAGCTTTGGCTTTTAAAAGTCGTATAAGAATAAAGTATAAATGTAAAATGCATATAATTTAATCGATTATTATGATTGATATATTTAAGGCCAGTCGTGGCGCAGAGGCACTAAATGTGCCTGTAAATCGACTGGTTTTGGGTTCGATCCCCGTTCGAAGAAATGTTTATTTACATTTATATTTCCATTCCTGCGCTTTGCCGTCGACGTAAACGCACGGCGTTCAGTTTCGCCACTCAACGCCTCCAGAATTTGGAAGAAGGTAGGGAACGGAGTGTCTTAACACTACGTTCCCTCTGCCTACCCTGCTGTATGGGATACAGCGTGAAGCTGATTTTTATTTTTACTATTGACATTTCATTTTCTTAGTGATCGAGACCGTAGTGACGCAATGGGACAGTGTTTGAGTGAAACGAAATGGTTGTGGGTTCGATGCTTTTATATTTATTAGATTAAATATGTATATATCAATTATCATTATTAATAATATTTATAATAAATAACCAATCTGTTACAGATAGAACGTGAAGTGATACTATCGTCGGGTGACAAAAGTTCCAAGGTGCCTATTCTACAGGATGCTAGGAAGAGGGGCAGGCTTGCAGCTGTGGCACCTGACACTCCACCGAAGGCTCTTTCTGCTTGGACTCATGCTGAGGTATTTTTATAACAAAAACAAAATTTTAATATTTTTATTATTTTCACGTGTTATGTTGCATATAGCAAGGTAAGCAAGGGAATTTTTTAAAAAGTAGGTTTTCGTTCTCCACTCAACACGCAATATTTCGAATCTAAGCCGATTCTCAGTTTTGAAAAAAAACCTTAATGTAATAAAAACACAGCGTATGATTGTAAGCGACATAGTTGTGAATTTGATTCCCACTCTGAGAAAATTATTTATTTTCATTTCCTCGCTTTGATAACAAGACAAAGTTTGACTTCCACTACTTAAAAATTTTTATACGTTTCTGAGCTATATTAAAAAAAGGGTTTTCATTAAAATTTTAATTGTTCTCAAATCTTCTCTTTATAAATACGATAAATTAAGAGTAAATGAAAGTTGTAAAGGCTGTTCTAGTAATTATCATATGAACAACGTGTGGTGGAAAAGAAAATGCGAGGCAATTGTAAGTTGTTTTTGTTATTTCATTGTTTATAATGAAACGTTTCGTAACCTCACTCCGCCTTTCTAGTGTCTACATATTATGTATGTACCTCAATGTATAGATGTACATACGTATATTTTTTTCTATATATAGCAAGAAATTCTTTATTTTATACTATTTTAGAAATGTATAAAAATTTGTACGTAGCGGGATATGAACCCTAAAAAAATGTTAAAAAATATATTAGTTTCTGTCATCATAACCATAGAACAATCATCATTGATGATTTATAACTGTTACACTATTCGAGACGCTTGACAGCTAGAAAAAAACATTAGGTCTGTATTCTTAAGGAACCACCTTCAAGAATTACATTTTTATCAGAAAAGTCACAAATTCTCGTATATTTGCTGATATGGAGATATTGACTTCATCCATTTTCCATTCAATTAGAAATGTTGCATATTATTTACTTTGACCAATCATACCACAAGAGTTATAAAATTTTAAATATTAGCTTTCCACAGTGCGCGTTCACACATTTTCCAATTATACCAGGATAGCTTTATTTTTATATATATATATATATATATATATATATATATACATGTATTTCAATTTCACAACTTTTTTTCTTCACTAATATAAAAATGCTTAGATATACGTAAGCATTTTGTCTGAATATATTTCAAGCTTCGGCGTCAAATTTTACAATAAAGTATCTCAAGACTAGATTTTAGACTTTTATAAGCGGACACAGCGTGAAGGTGAAAAAAAAATAAAGCTCATATCATCATATGCAATTGCTTATAGCAATTAATAGCACATATTAAGAGGGAACTTCTCCTCTTTTAATTCCAATGCAAGGCAAAGCACAACGTCAAATTTTACTGTTTAACAATATGACCTGAAAATTTAACAGAGTGTAAAACAGAGTATTTTAACACTAGGTTCCCTCTATATACCCTGCTATATACGACATACAATTGAAAAAATATATAATAAAAGTTTGTAGAAATATAAAACAGATCTAGCTTTTACTATTAAAAGCTTCACTGCTCATACCTCAGCTAGTGCGTGAGTATGAGCCGTGGGGCAAAGAACTTATCGTTATGCCTCGCTTGTCACCTCGCTCGTTAAGCAGGAAGGACGGACAAATCAACATATTCTCATATACATATATACATATTAACATTTGGTTCTTGAGGAATGTAATTATATAATTTAGTTTGGTTTTCATATTATTAATAAAATTTCACAAGGTCGTGGAGAAGCTTAATGGAGAGTAGGTTTTAGATTACATGTTTATTTCTATACTCTACATATGTATTATACGTATTAATTCCAGTAGTGGCGCAGAGGCACAAGTGTGACTGTAAACGTGTCAGGTTGTGGTTTCAATTCCCTGAAGAAATGAAATATTTATATTTTTCATTTCTTCGCTTTGTTGTCGAAGCAAAACCGCAGCGTTGATTTCCACCACTCAATAAGCATTAATGGAAAGCAGGGAACGAAAGCGCCTTAAACACTAGGTTCCCAGGTTCCCTCTGCCTATCTTGCTGGTTGTAGGATACAGCGTGCAGCTATAAAAAATGTATTATACATTATAATGACTAAACTTGAAGCCACAACCACCAAGTAATTAGGACATGTATAAATACAATTTTTTATACATTGTTAAAAAATATTATTTATTTTTAAGGCCACGTGTGGTGCAGGTGCACAAGAGTGTGACTTAAGCGTGACAAGTTGTAGATTCGATTCCTACTCGAGTAAATGAAATATTCAATGATTTATTTCCTGATTCGCACATGGAGACTTTTTGTATTTAACATATTAGTCAAAAGTGCGGCGTTGGGTTCCGTGAAGCGGCACGAAATAAATTTCTTGTATGAATATGTATCGCTCAAATTCATTTACATTTACCCATTCATCCAGTTACACATAAAGAAATTAATATGAATAAAATTCGATGTCAGAACTATCTACAGAATGTGTATTGTTATTGAAAGTTGAAAATAACGAGGAGAATAGCATAATCAATGAAGTCGCTAAACTTCTAAGAAAAAAAAATATTTTAAACCGCAAAGTTCAACAATAATATTTCTGATTAGCGGAAACTTGTAAAAATCTCCCTACAGAGATGCTTACAACATAAATAACTTGTAACAAGCGTATAAGAATTTCGAGGTAGCTCAATAAGAACAAATGGCTTAGTTGATTAGAGCGCTTGGACGGTGTCCAAAGATCGCGGGTTCAAATTTCGCTACGTTCAAATTTTCTTAATAAGTTTTCTTAATAAGTAAACTTCAATAAATTTAATAAGTTACATGTTTTGTTTTAAATAAATCTAATAATTTCCGACCAGAAAATTCATATTTCCATATAACGTCTATTCTTTATAAAAATTTAAACGTAGCAGAATACTCGTATATGACTTTATTAAAGTTACTTTTCAATTGATCTAACTGGGCCTTTTCTTTGTGACCGTCAAAAACCACTGACCCATTTGACAAAAACTAGTATTTTTTTCTAAAGAAGCAATATTCAGGCTAAATATAGGTACATATCATAACTATACTTGTATATCGGCTTCTAAACAAACAGTTTTAACTAAATATTCAACGCTAGACAGTCATCAATAAAGTCTTAAATAGTAATATTTTAGATATCCTTTGTTATATCGTGATTCAATTGTTAAATATTCTGCGCACGCGCCGCCGGCCTCTTACAGCGAAGAGAACGGTTTCGAGCGCGTGCGCGCGTCCTACCATGATTGTGTAACTAATATATTAATGTTAAATACTGTTTTGTATAAAATGTACTATAATATAATTACAATAATCTTATAAAAACATTGCGGCCAGTCGTGGCGCAGGGGCACAAAGTGTGACTGTAAAACCGATTGATTGTAAGTTCGATCCCCACTCGACAAGATGAAATATTAAGTAAAATTTATATTTCCATTTTTTCGCTCTGGTGTCGACGCAAAGCGTGGCATTTAGTTCTGCCAAATTGGGGAACGGAGTGTCATAACAAGGTTAAACTTAGGTTCCCTCTGACTCCCTTGCTGTGTGTGGGATACAGCGTGAAGCAAATTTTTATTTATTTTATAAAATGATACATAAATTACTGTAAAATAAATGAAGTGTTAAAATGTTAAAATTTTAAAAGTATATTTTTTGAATTGAGTTGTCTCTCACAGACAAAGTATATCAATAATTAAAAGGTAATTATGAGTTATTTTATTTGCTTCCCTTTACTTTAATGCGATATTTAAAATAGAAAATAAAACTAACACTTGATTTGTGCCTGTAGTTTGATTATTCGTATTGTTTATACGAAAAATCTAACTACAGTAGCATTAAAAAAAATCAAACCAATATTCTTACTAATAAGTATAATCGATAAAAATCTGTTCAAATATTTTATAAATACAATTTTGAAGTATTTTCAGTATATACTACATAATTAAATTATAAATCGAGTTAACAATCAAAATAATATAATATAAAACAAGAGCGTTATGGCAGTGAAAGTAAGCTAATCCGGATCGAATCTGTAATATTGATGCGCGATTGATCATTATTGTCTGATCGAGATATACGTAACTTACTTTCCTATTTTTAGAACTGTAAGTCAGAATAAAAAATATTTTTTTTATTAAGATTTACAAAATAATGTTAACAGCTTCATATTTTTCCCACATAGGCTAGGTAGAAGACACATAATATAAAGACGCCTGGTTTTGCACGTATCGCCCAGTTTCAGAGACATTCTTGGGTGGCGAAATTGAACACCGCGCATTATCTGATCAAAGCGAACACAAGGAAAATATAATTATATCCCCCGAGTGGGGATCGCGCCCATATTGTCACGCTTACAGCTTAACGCCGTGCCACTTCGTCACGACAGCCTAACGTGTTTAGTTACATAATATTACACTTTTAACTTAACTTAACTTCACGTTTTATTATATATTTAGAGAATATTACACTTTGAGATATATATTTAAGTATATGTATTATCGTCTATTACATGACAGGATAATGAACTTTCACAAAGACAATGATTGTGAATGTAGTTTAATTTCTATGCGAACATACATAGTCTGCCTGCCAAAGTTTTTGCCATTTGATAACGAGGGCGAAACGACGGGTAACATCTAGTGTTAAATATGTGACATCAGCTTCACGCTGTATCCCGCACACAGCAAAGTAGGCAGAGGGAACCTAGTGTTAAGACATTCCGTTCCCCACTTTCTACAGTGGTGTTATGTAGTGGGGAATATGTGACAAATATATTATGCTCTCATTTTTTAACATGCAGATCGTGCTAAAAGAAACGAAACCTTTTGAAAATAATTCATATAATGTTTATATAGGGAAACGGAATGTCTCAACACTAGGTTCTTTCTACTTGTTCTTCTAAGCACAGGAAAAGCGTGAAGCGTGAATTTGCTTTTTAATTTATATATTTAATTAAGCAGCAAAATGATAGTTATTTTTTCTAAGTATAAAAATATATTTTTTTTCTGAAATGCAAAACATGCAGTTTTGACCATACGTGTGTAGCTAACTAAATCGAAAGCAAGATACTTATATTTCTATTAAATAGTAAATGGATTTATAGTACAACGGTACTCAAATTAGATTCGCCGTAGCGAGCCCGCACGCGCCTCTGCTACGATGCACTAGTGCTACCTCAGTGCGGGCGACAGACGAACGCATTCACTTTACATATAAATATTTATAAATCGTTTATTATTAATTCATATAAATATATGTTGAATTTTGTAGAATAGAGTGTTTATTAGTGTTTTTTTTTAATATGCTTAGTGTGAATATGATTACGTGAAAGACGTGAAAGAAAAAAAAAACAAAATGGTGGAATTTTCTATTGAAAATGTAGGTAATTTTATTTTTATTAATCTTGAATATATGGTTTATTTATTAATAGTTATATTACCTCCATTACTTTAGTTTGTTTATTTGAACGCAGAAGTTTTGGAAGCACTGTCTCAATATTAAAAAAATGTGCTGAATAGTCCATTTATTTAAAATATGCCAAATGTCTGAACTGCAGTGATTGTAAATTATTTATTTAACACATTAACTATAAATTGTATACTTACTGTATTTAATATATTTCTAATTAATCTAAATTAATTTTTCTAGATTACATTTGTTTATTTATATTTATAAAATAAATGAAAAAGAAAAATATGTAATTTTCTAAGTTAATTTTAGAAAGGGGTGAACTGATTTATCAAAACTTTCACGAGTATCTTAAGAATTTTGAAAGCATATTTTTAGTATTATTTACGATTTTCTCACGTTTTCTCAAAAATTCCAAAAATATATAGAAATCATCTAGATTCCACACTAATTTAATGAATTTAACGTTTGTATGTATATTATGACATTAGTATGAAAGACTGTATTTACTTTGCATTGGAACGGGTCGACTGGACTTGCAACTTAATTATATCATATAACTGTTTTGCTTTGAAGGAAGGAAGATCTCCTTGAATAAACTATTTTCATTTTCTTGCTCTGGTAACCAGTCAAGCCCCGGCGTTGAGATCCGGTAATCAACACGCAATGTCTCGGTAATTAAGTGGTGCGTGAGGAACGCAGTGTCTTAACTCTAGATGACCTCTGCCTACTATATTATATACGGAGATTTTTTTTGTCTTAATTAATAAGAAATAATTATAACTTAAAACTATTGATTTAAAAAGAATAAATCGTAATATTTTCTTAAGAGATTTTCGAATGTGTCGAATATAACACTATTTTAATCAAAAATACTTATAATAACTTTACCTTACTTTTCGAAAACATTTATTTTAACAAATGAAGTATTCTATATTAAAATGAAGTGCATGTTGAAGCGCCATAAAACATCACTATCTTAAAGTAATAATTAAACTGGTAATACAATGAAAATTATAGAGCTATCTAAATCGGTACATATCAGAAGAATCTTCGTATTTAATATGAATTACGTAATAATGCTATATCTACATTATGGTAATATTTGCCCGCGTTGTTTTTGACTTCAATTTCCACTCGATTAGAAAAAAATCTGAATGCATTGCGAATTAATTACAACACTGCGTCTTGCCTCGTAACCAGAGCAAGGAAATGAAAATGTCAAACATTGCATTTCCTCGAGTGGGAATCGAACCTACGTTCTGTCGCACCCTTGTGTCCCTGATAGTAACGATATTATATGATATTAAAAAAGATTTGAAAAAAGTCAGGAGTATTAGCTTGTATAAATTACAGTTCACTGCCTTTTCGTACTTTAACAATACATTGTTCTTGCGTTCCCACTGCGCGTAACACATTCTTCATTCAACGGTCTTGGGTTCTATTCCCATGTTACAAAGAGCTGTGCTTAAAAAGCGCTTAATTTTTTATAATGCCTTTTATTAAAAAATATGATCTTAAGTGGGCTAGTCGTAGCGCAAGGACAAAAAGTGTGACTGTAAAATTGACTGGTCGTGGGTTTGAGACCCACTTAAGGAAATGAAATATTTATTTACATTTATATTTTCATTTCCTTCCTTAACTCACAGCGAGGAAATTAAAATTTTAAATATTTTATTTTCCCGAGTGGAAATCGATTCCATAACTGATCGCGTTTACAGTAACGCTTGTGCCCCTGCGCACGACTGGCCTCATGATAATATTGATATATTTTTTTTTTATGGAAAAGACACGGCAAACGAGCGTTCGGGTCACCAAATGGTAAGTGATTACCGCCGCCCACGGCCCCGTGCAACTCCAGAGGAGTTACAGGTGCGTTACCGGCCTTTAAGGTGGGTTGGGCTTCGGAGTCCGGCATTACCTGATGCGAAACGCAGCGGCCACCAGCCACTACTTCACGCCGGTTTTAAATGCCGGGGGTGGTAATGATCCGGTCGAGTCTGCCCATGCGTATTGCCATTGCTGGCGAGCGGACTCTACCACACGTACTTTAGTCGCTTCTTACGACCAGGATGATCCTATTCTAGGCCGGGATCACACAATATATGTTAAATAACATTATAATATAGCATAATGTTATTTAACATATTGTTGCTTAGAAAAATAATAGTAATATATTTCTTTGAATTTTCTATTTTGTCTTATTAAAAATATTTATTTAAAGTAAATTTTTGTAATATTATTTCAGAACCAACAAGCAGGGCCATCTGGGGATTTCAGACAATACGAACAAAACTACGGGTATGCGATGCATCAAAACCAAAATCCAAATCAAGGGGCTGTTGCGAGGAACCTACAAAATTATGACTCCCCAAAACCACCTATTCCAGCCAAAAACACATACAAGACCGAACAAAATAATTCCCATGTAACAGTTACAGTAGAAACTGGAAAAGATAGTACACGAGATGCACCAAAAAGTAATAAATCTGTTAGCAAAACTTATCATACACTTAAAGATATGATATCAAGCAGATTCAAGAATAAAGACGGTAATGAAGAAAAAGCAGAAGAAGCAAGACTTAATAATATAGAAGAGAGGAAAAGGCCGGAGGCCGAACAGGTGACTACTAGAGAAACTCCACGGAAAGTGGAACAAGGGATATACGGACGACCAATGCCACAAAACCGACCGGATATGCAATACGGACATGCGATGGCTAACAACATGGCATATCCTAGTCCTTCGCCACATAGGTAAGTAAAATATGATGACAATCTTATTATTATATCAACTGTAGTTATATTTTTTCATTTGCTTTGCCTATAATATTAACTTACATAAGACGCAGTATCTCTCTTTGGTAACAAGACAAAGTATTGCGTTTAGTTCTGCCAATCAACACGCAATGTCACGAAAATTGGGCCAATAATGAGGAGTGGAGTGTCTTATGACATTTCTCCCACTACCTTCAGGGTAGGCAGTAGGAGAAATGTGATAAGACACTCCTAGTAGGATATGAAGCTTCTTTTTTATTCTTTCCATCTTCCGTTAGAAAATTGAACTAGATACCATAGCGTACACACGTAACAGTGTTACAAGGCTCGTTAAAGTATGTAATTTACGAGTCACCACTAATTACAACACTTGCTAAATAACTGCTCTTTAGCATTGAATAAGATTGGCCTCCTTCCTTGAGAAACATCATGCGATGCATAGTAAAAATTTATTATAGCTCTCATATTAGATTCGAGATTTTTATGTAACTTGTTTTGGTTCTTTGTTGTAAACAAAATTTATTTTATGAATACTTAATTTGTAATAAATAAATTTGTATCTCTTATATTTTGTCATAATATTTTTAACAAAAATAAAGAAAATAGTTTCATGTATAAATTACCGGTACACACAATGTACCGGTAATTTACACATGAAACTATTTTATAAGTACGTATGGACTATTTTAATTAATATTTGTAGTGAATATTGTACTGGAACCAATTTTTTTTTTATTATTTTGATGTCTTGAAAATCTGATATCAGGCACTTAAGTTTATTGGCTCCATACACAAATGATCCTTACAAATTGTTTCATTGAATTTTCTGCATCAATATTAACACTGTGTTACGAAGAAAAATATCTCTAATGATTTTTGTATTGTTTAAATAATGAAAAAAGTTCTTTGACTGTAAATGCGATGACTATGGGTTCAATTCCCAATCAGGGCAACTATTTATTTTATATTCTTATTTTCGCACAGAGTGAGAAGTTCCATCACAAAATACGCAAGTTCCATCACAAAATACGCAACGTCCTAAAAATAGTGAAGTCTATCTATCTCTGCCTATCCCATTATATGCGAAATAAAGAATTATGAATTAAATATATATAAAAAATGTGTTTTCTTTACAGACAACTAATGCAACAACAACAACAAATAGTGCAACAACAAATGATGCTAAATCAACAAGCCAGGTCCCAAGAAATGCTGGCGACGAGGCCCCAAGCATTAGGAGCTGATGCTCTGTATCAGCAATATGGACCTCCCGGAAGGAGGAGTGCAGTGTACCAACGAGACCTGGATGTTAGGTCTATGGCTAACTTTACCTCCTTAAAGACTGGACCTCAGCCACAGGTTATTACTATAATCGAGTATTTAGACTTCTAGACTAGTGTGACGGAGTGTCTTAACACTAGGTTCCTTCTGCCTTTCCTATTTTATGGGAAAAAGTGTAAAGTTTATTACCTTAGTACTTATTTAAAATATTATAAATTTTACAATTACACAATTTGTGTGGGAATCCAACTCATGACCTCTGTCTTAATAGGCATTACCTATTACTTTAAAATATTGCAATACATAATTAAACAAACTAATAATTCCCTGTGCAATAGCGAATAACGCAAAATCTTTTATTAAAGTTTTGCTTATATCTAGTATCTGACCTGTCTGTTCGCCATCATTTAATGGCGAAACAGTTCAATTGACACCGAATAATATTTTTGTAATTTTTATTTACTGTTTTTTAGCTTCTTCAATATGAAGCATTTATTGCAAGCTTTGTATTGAGTAGAATTCGAACCTATGGCAATTGTAACTACATTATAGTCTTTTGATTGGAAGTACCAGAGCCTTGAGAAATTAGTACAGTCATCTTAATTGCAAAACCTTACGATCTGAAACTCTTGGGGCAGTATCAAAAAAATTACAGCAATAATTCTCGCCTTTCTTACGACCGTTTCTCAGTTCAACAAAGCACAATGACTTCTCAACAATTAGACTTTCCCACGGAGTACAATTAAAATAACAAGTACTTTACTATGAGATATCGCTGTGTATAAGTTTTACTTCGTTATTGTCTGTATGAATTTATTGGACTATTCTTGATTTTAGCTTCACAGTATGTCCCGCGCTTAGGGTAGATAAAGAGGATTTAGTGTTAAGACTCTCCATTTCCCACGCATTACCCAATTTTCGAGACACTGTGCGTTGAGCTATGGAATTCAATGGCGCGCTTTACCTTGTTACTTACTACATAATGTTTTATTTCCCCGATTTGGAATCGCACTCACCATCGCCGCGTTGATGACTGTAAAGCCATCTGACTAGACGTGCCGTGACGGCCTCGTATTTCTTAATTCTGTACATAAAAATATTATTTTTTATTTATTTTATAATGTGTTATCTCATGTAGCAATGCGTCGTGTGTTTAAATTTTTTTTATGACACGAAGTGTGTCTTCTTTAAATCTTTTTATAATAATTGAAGTGTCTTAATGGGAATGAAACATTAGGTTCCCAGGTCCCCTCTGCCTACCCTGCTATGTGCAGAATACAGTGTGAAACAAAAAAATAGCACATAATTTTTTAATCTTGTACCGAATATTATATTGTGTGAATATTATATCACGTTTAATTCTCAAACGAATCATATCTGAATTTTATTTTAGTAGCCATAAAAATCCATAAACGTTTTATGTGCGTATATCGTGACCAATGATTGTTGAAGACTGCCTTATATGAACTCAGTGGCTATTAAAGAATCAAGTATAATGTGAGGAATCTAAAAGAACTTGAAATTAAAAAAATATATATTTGAATTATTAACTGTTACAGTTCGACAATAACTCCCACTCGAGGCTAGATCTTCGAAGCCCTCAGCAATTAGAAAGAGAGATAATACGACAGCGAGGCTTAGTTGAGGGGAGGAGAGCAGCATCACATCCACATCTATTAGATGAACCACAACATAGACAAGAAGTCACAACTCCTCAAATACACGACCGATCCCGAAGAAATTCGCATGGTAACCTATTAGACAGTATACCAAATGAAAGTCCAAGAAACGAAGAACGAAGAGAAGAATCTGATGATGGAGGCTTTAGAGTAAGACTAGCAGCTCAAAGTAGATCAAGTTTCGAAGACAGGACTCGAACAAGCGGTAGGTCAGTTGATTCTCAAAGGCATGATCGTCATGAATTGTACAGACGAACACCAGAGAGCCATAAAGAATCGAGAAGAACTCCTGACTCTATAGGAAAAAGGCAAGAACCATCAACGTCTAGCGGTGAATTATTAGAAAGGAATGATGATATTGTAAGCCAAAAGTCCGTGGATAGTGTATATAATTCTAGCGCTAAAGCTGAAGCTTACAACCCGCAGCCATCTTCCTCGAGACAAACACCAAATAGAATAGAAGACTTAAAAGCGAATGGAAAAAAGGCTAGTGGATCTGGCGCTAGTTCAGGTATATAAAAATGTGTATTTTAAATCATTTTTATTCTTTAGTTATACATTTATGCACAATTAAAAATATTTTTTTAAAATTCTTCATAACTCTTCGCCTTATAAATAAATCGTCTTGGCCTGATACTTAGGAGAAATAAGATTATTTGATAAATATTGTGGTGCAAGAAATTAATTTTAACTTTTCAGATTATGACAAAAATGGTGGTCAGTCATCAAATGTGGATTCAGGAAGGGGTAGTGTAGCATATTCCAGTGGGCGGAGACCAGATGCAAGTTTACATGATACCTCAGCTGACTCAGATGCTGTAGGGTCTAGAGTTCAGCCTCAACCGGGAACAAGCCAACAGAACCCTGGACCTCGTAAGACTTAATTTACTTTTACATATTACTTCAATATTTACAAGACGATCATTTTATTATTAATTTGATAGAATTACTAGTATTTAATTAATAATTCTCCGCCCCATTCTCACTGGCTACCCCGCTAGGGATAAAGCGTAACGCTAAGAAGATATTTTGTATTTCCTCCTCATGGTTAAATATAAAAATTTTATGTATCAATATTAAACAAATTTGTTTGACATCATTTTCAGCTGTAGAAAACGAATGGGCAGACCTAGTGGAATGTGAATTAAGGCAAATACTAGAACCAAAGTTATCTAGCATGCGTCTGGATAGTTCTGAGAGCTCAGACGGATCCATGACACCTCCACTGCCACCACAGTCGCCGTCTTCAGACCTACATAAGAGAAACAGGTTGGTCATCTACACTTACTTACAAAGAGAGAAGAGTTTATTTGGGTGAATGCGATTATCTCAGGACTTACTAGTTCAAATTAAAGTATATTTTTGTGTCGGCTATTATATCGATTTGCCGATAAAGGCTAGGCTATTACAATCATGTCAATAATTTAAATTTAAGATTAAGAATCTATAACTCTTACTACTTTCATTGATAGGTTTTATTTTAGTCTATTCACTTTACTGTTAATCGTTTCTATGTTCATATTATTTTTATTAAATGTTTGTGTACTTATTATAAAGGTTTATAATTTCCTATCAAAATTCTTACTGATTCTGTGTATTTTATTTTATTTAATATCCACATGTTGGTTACAGTCTTCCAGGCAGATCGTCAGAATATCCAGACGAGAGGCGTCGCGGGCGTGAGTCCCCTCGCTGGCACTCACATAAGAAACACTCTTCGAAACGCGACCACCATTACAAAAAACATCGTAAGTTGTACTTTTGCACATTTTAACTATTTTTTTTAAATCATAATTTAATAGTAGTGAAGATCAGCTAAGTCATTTTTGCCCTAGCTGCCCTAGCCTATATATATATATATATATAAATAACCTGTGCATATTTCACTTAATTTCACTTACCAAACATTTTATACTTCCAGTACTAGCTCTAGATACTGACATGACATCAACAACAACACGAAGCCTCGACCTGTCTTCCCTGTTGGAGGGTCGCAGTGACAGCGACGCGTCGAACGACGCGCGCGCTATACGCAGACAACTCCGGGGGCTGGAGACTATGTATGCTGAGGTGTTGCAGCTGCTTGGCGTGAGGAAACCTGGTGCTAGGGCTCCCACTTGGGATCCTAGGTCTGTTGTGGAATTATGTTTATAGCTTAGTACCGATTTACATGCGGCTTCGTCTGCTTTAGCTTATTGTTAAACCATAGTCTGATTATAGAAATCTTTATCGTTTAGTAGTTTTTGCGTAACAGTACAATAAATATTCCTCCTGTTTGGAAGACTGCTCGTTAACATGATTTATTAAGTTGAAATTTTACACTCCTACATCAAAGATAAATATGTAAATTATATTAAATATGTATTTTAAAATACATACATATTATCTTTGTAATCGATTCGACTTACCTCTATAACGAAAGGTTAGAAAAAATAATAGATTTCTTGAGTGCATTACAAATATAAAAAATGTTAAGACAAATTAGTTAAAATTACAACATTTTATGTCCTTTATTTATAATACAGGTAAGGGGTCCCTGTAGCCATTCCAATATTTACACGAAATTTCATAACCTACGAGGATAGTATCCTCTGCTCCTAATACCAAAACAATTGTAATAGCTAAGTATACACAAATATAAATATTTTGACAGATGGGTAGATAATTCATTGTTCTTTCAGGTTATCATCCAAACGGCGCTACGGCAGTATGTCGTCTCTACCGTCCAGCTCGGTAAGCAGTCGTCCTCGGGATAAGCGACGTAGTTCCACTGAACATAGAAAGAAACATGACTTAAAGGTATTTAAGTGATTTTTTTTTAAATTTCTTTTATAATACTTATACAACGCTGAGGACCTGTCGGTTTTACAGAACTTAACGCCGCGCTTGTTGAATTACTTAGTTATTATCTAACCACATCAAGAAAACAAAAACATCATAAAGTATTATTTCATTTCCATTAAATGGCCAGTCTAGGTGCAGAGTCGAGCCGTGCTAACCTGCCGTGTAAGTTACCTGCCTGTGGGTACAATTCTTACTCGAGGAAATGAAATATTTTCATTTGCCCGCTTTGGTAACGTTGCAAGCCGCGGCGATGAGTTCCGCCATTTGACGCGTAATACCTCCAAAATTAGTCGGAAAGTGGGAAACGAATATCTAAATAGAAAAACCATTCGTGTAGCTAGTAACCTTCGAATAAAGCATATTTAATTACATAAGATAGATAATAATAGAGCCACCTTTATTTTCCCCTTGTGTTACTTCATCAGCGTCCGCGTTTTATAATCCCCCTATATTTCTGTAATAAAGCTTGTTGTTTATTCATAATTTTTAAACATATCAAGTAATGATACCTAGATTGTATAATCAATCAGGTCGCGGGTTGAAGTCCCGGTATCAGAATTTTAATGAGTATACAAATCTTCAAATATTTTAAGCTTAGTTTATATGATAAAATTTAAATTTATTCAAGTCATTGACACAAAATGACACTCAACACACAATACTTCCAGAATTGGTCAGAAATTGGGGAACGGGTGTCGAAACACTAGGCCTACCACACTATATGCAGGATACCGCGTGAAAAAAATACTTATAACTATAAAAATAAAATAAAAACAGCGTTATTCACAAAAAATTTTTTTTTTACAAGTTGAGTCGCTGAGTCTTCCCAGTAAGTAATCGAAGATACTTG